>JAYJME010000175.1:0-31633 GCA_036873775.1 Costaria costata | reverse complement strand
TGTTGTTGTTGTTGTTGTTGTTGTTGTTGTTGTTGTTGTTGTTGTTGTTGTTGTTGTTGTTGTTGTTTGTTATTGTTCTCACATTAACTCATCGCTAAAATCAAGTCCGTGGTCACATGACAGGCTCCAATAACTCTGGATCCATGAGTGGAAGAATACCTCCGGAACGATAGAAATATAGACAGGATTAATACGCATACGAAGTAACTCAAGCAAATGCCACCTGCTCGGTCAACCCAAGACGTTATGTCAGAGTATATATAAGCTACCGAATGATGCTCCAAACTGGGAAAATAGCCGGTAACGGTTTTTCTGCTACCGAAATATGCTCCAAACTGGGAAATACTTCGTACGCCAGCGACAGCCTTATTTATGCTCGCGATTACTTAAATTTTGCTATTATGCTATTTGGGGGTAAAAAGGCGAATTATGCCAGATATTATGCCGGCACATATGGAATCTAGGGCTGCAAAAGATACGACATGCGTACCGTCGTCAGTTTTGTAAATCGCGCCAAGAAAGGTTCGATATGATTAATGCGATTAATCGCCTTCTTTTTTGTCGCGAATAATCGTCGATGAAAAGTAATATCGCATATATACATATCTCGATTAATCGCGATATTTGGGCACAAAGCGGTGCATTTCGAAAGGAACCCAACTTATATAAGCAGTATTCAAGGAAGTGCTCAGCACACCCGGCGCAGCGGTGCAGTGCAAGTTAGAACCACTACCCATTTTGCTTCCCTCAATTGTATATATATATGTATGTGCTGAATATAGGTGTACGCACACAGACAGGGAGGAAATTTACTTTATTACCCGGAAGCACCGTAGCCGATGATGATTTGGGTGTCTGGGATCCACATTCAGCCACGATCCCACAACCAGACTTGTGTTGTATCTATACAATGGGCATCCATGAGTCCATGCTCCATACACTGCAGTATAGGCCCGCGAATAAGAAAGTGCCTAATAAGCGAGTAAGGCTTACTTTTGGGCGTACGTTGAGAAACTTGGACTAAGAAATATCGTGTTATTTGTTTAACATATTATACTCCATTGAAATGGTTGTTCGTGGGCGGTGTCGCAATAATATTGGCTCACTTGACATAGATAAGAGTTTCTTGTTGACGGGGCCTATGCTGTAAGCGATGTTGGCCTCTCTTGAGTTGGTTGTTGTATTCGTCACTCTCTACTCGACGCTGACGGTGGCGGAAGTGGTGACGACACGTGCCCCGGTGAAGTCATAGCAACCACCGACGATGGTGCTTGGAGACCGTGAAGACAGTTGCTACAGACGGCAGACCGTGTGGGATAGCAGCTGGCCACCAGCAATCTTGCTGGATGTCTGTTCTGTGGAGGTGTATCGGAAGCTTTATTGAATAATCGTGATCAGTTTTTCGACAGATGACTCCCGCTTTTCCTCTGTTTTTTCATTCGCATCCGCACCAGGTCGTAGTGCGATTGAGCAGTACTGTAGACAAAATAACCAGTATATATATATATATATATCAATGAGGAAACTGCTATCACTAGCCTTCAGTCCGGGGCATAGATTGAAGCGTACGATACGAGAAACTGCAGTTGACCCTCATGTGTTGCTCTTGTCTTGCCTAAATATAAAACGGTGATTGGGTTGATATTGCCCTGTACTGATGGGCGTCTTGATCAGCATTCTGTACGCCATAAAACGGATTTCACTACGAGCTGGTTCCAAGATACTGCGTAAACTTACACCTTCGGGCAATAAAAAGCGGAATACGTTGAGATTTTTAAGCTAAAGATTTCCACACGATCGCATGGACAAGAGGAACATATCCTTAAATTTATTTTTGGTGTGCGAGTTGTAGCTCGCGAGATATGGTCACCGTTCATATTACCTGGGGAGGCGATTTTTCATACCTGGTAGTGATTTTGGAGTGCTATAGTACAATATAATCAGGCCATATATCGGTCAATACGACTCATATTTGTACGTAGGCCATATATCGGTCAATACGACGAATATTTTCGGCTCTAGAGACGGACGTGTTACAATAATCGCATCAACAAGGGGAAGAAGTCCGTGGCACTTGGTTTTTTATGCGAGGCGTACAAATATGTCGTGAGAACGCCTGTCAAGTTCTAGAACAATGTATTGAGTTCTTGGGAAACCCTAGGAAAAAATGCTCTTCACACAAATCGTTTTTGCGCATTGGTTTTTGAGGCCAACTATTATGGGAGACGAAGTCAGAAATCAAAACAGCTTTCCCCTTTCGGGTGGTGGAACCCACACAAGCCTTTGGCTGCTTTTGCGCACATCCAGGATTTTCCCAACGCAGCATGCTTTTCGACACAACAGTAGCTGCCGCCACCGAGAGCTCACCTCACAAAGCTTGCATCGCGCTACAGAACTTGGACGCTGGATGGTCCACTGCAGAGAGTCGTCGGTGACAAGTATGAGAGACGTAGGTGGCCTGTGTCTGGAGTTCTCGCTTGGAACGTGAGGCCAGGTCCTGTTCTGTCTGGACTTTTTTCTAGACAAAACAGGAGAAGTATTCGAGACACAGGCCAACTACGGCCCTCGAACTTGGCAGCAAGGACGCTCGGAGAAAAGGAGCATACAGGCTTGGAAGGTTTAGCGTGATCCGTGCTCTGTGAGGCGAGGACTCGCGGCGACGGTGGTTGCTGTGTGCGAAAAGCTCGTTTTTTTTCTGTAAACAGTATCCAGAAATGACCTATCACTACCGACGGCATTGCTCTCGGGTTTCTGTACATACGATGAAGAGAAAAGCTGTTTTGGTTTCTGGATTCGTCTCCCACAATAGTTGGCCTACCAGCGGTAACACAAGTAATTGGGCAATTTTCTTGAATTACCGGTAACAGAACAGTTGTCGCAAATTTTGGGGTAACGTATATTACATGAGTGATTTTTCGATTTTCCGCCGCGACGAAAAAAACAGCGCGGCCGTGCTTTATTAATACCTGGTAGCGTATAATAGGCGAAAAAACGAAAAACACATTTTGGGGTCGTTTTCGCCGCAGGTGGAAAAAACGTGGCATCTTTTTTACCGCAGACGACTTTTCTTTTTTGGGTCTTTTCAAGTATTTCGGGTCTCGCTGTGCTTTTTTCGCCGTGGCGGAAAAAAAATGGGGCCTTCTTCGCCGCAGGCGGCTTTTTTGGGGGGGTCTTTTCTTTTTCCGAAAACCTCGCCTTCGGCTCTTGATGCGGGGGCCGGACCACGGACTCCAGCCTCCAGCCCTAGGACCGGCAGCATATAAATAGTGGCGTGATGGCGGCGTGGCGGCTCGTTTTCTCTGACCAAAATATAAGATCATACGTACGTACGTATGTACGGGCCCCAGATACATTTCTGGCCATTTTCGGATGGTCGTTTTGTCGATTATTAATAGACGATTCTCATTTTGGGTTTTGGGGCAGGCTGAGTCTTGAGGCTGGTGAGGCTGACGGCCTTGGACTCAGAGAAGGACGGCAGTACGGGATGGGATTGTCACTGCGTCGGAAGGTCGTCGGCGACGAGGGCTGAATTGCTGCTGTTGCGCTGCTGTACATTCCGAATCCATAATAAACGATAAAATCATTAAAATAACGTACCGGTATTACCGGTAGAAAGTACCCAGGGTATGTATATATGTATGGCAGAAGGTATAATATGAAAATGAAAACAGGTTTCGAAAACATGGAAATTTGGAAGGAAACCGAGCGCGGGCCAATCCAGCCACGCATGTAGAATATAGACAGGTGCGTCGCCCGCATAACACGTTATGTGCGTGTGCGCGCGTGTGTGTTCTTCTACCCATCGACATCCACCACACCCAGTGTCCGCGCCGATTCTTAACAACTCTATCAAACTCTGTCGCCACAAACTAGAGAAGGGGACACAACTCTCGCGGATAAGCAAAAAAAACCCAGAGGATATGATACGTCTATGATTAATGTGCATATTAATAGCAGTAGACTACGAGTAGAGAAATAGTACCGGTACAAAGCATACGGTGAAAAAAATATATGCAAGTAAGTGCTCCCTCCGCCTTCTCTTATGCCACTGCCGCCGTAATTCTTGAAGCTGATCGTTTTCAGCACTTTCAGGTCGCGAGTTTGTGGCAACTTGCGAAAAAAAAAGAAAAAAGAAGGATTCACTCGTAGTCTGTCGCGCGCGATCTACGTATGATACGATCTGCGAGCACGTGCTCTTTGGTGCTGGGATGAATCAGCTGCTGCTCTAAAAGATACCAGGTAGATGCCGGCTGGTCTTCGGAGCATAACGTAGGTGTTGTGAGTCGCATCCTCTTTTTTTTTATATATTTCCAGAGGCAACGACGAGGTATCAGAGGTTGTATACAGTAGTTTACTATAGATGGGCCGAAATACGCGGGTGGTGGTCGGGGCGGACGGCAAACGAAGGTTTCTTATGGCGCCATGGTTCGGCGGTTTGACTGACACACACCATACTGACTGGTCGTACTGTCACGAGTTCAATTCTCGCGAGGTTGTAAATTTTCTGTTCTAAACTTGGTTAATCTGTACCAGGTACTGAGGTATCAGGTACACAGGATATGTTTACATGACTTCATACGGCGAGGGGGCACCACAAAGAACGATAACATGCCGCTGTTAAAAGATGGGGAAGTGCGAGTACCATATGATATAATCAAAAGAACGCATGAATCAGCAACGAAGTGTGGTTCACTGGCGTGTGTGTCTTGGGGAGCAAAATGGCAAAGGTTACTCGTATTATAGGGTTCGTATGATATGATACGATCGTATTTACTCGTAGATGTCAATATTATATCGTACCAGGTATGTATCACACGGATCGATGGTCTGCACGTCGCTTTGAGTACCACTCGGCGGTTGTATGATATGATACGAAGTATGATGCCAGGTACGATTTGTGGCATGATAAACCACATGAGAGCCATACGTACGTGGTACCGGTACGAACTAACGCTGCTTTACGGGGTAGGTAAACTACGAGGTTGTACTCGTAGCAGACGCGAGGGCACCTTTGGTACAAAAGACAAACTTTCTCGGTGCTGCTGCTGTGTCTCTCTGGTTGGAGTTCGCGTACGCTATTCGTTGTTCTGATATTTTATGAGACAAATAAAAAAACCGGTAAGCAAACGTGATGTTCTCATACTGCTGCTGCAACCGTACGTATCAACCACACGGCACACGACCAAAAACAGAAACAAGACAGCCCGAGTCCCTCGCAGCCTAGGCGCAGTCCGATGTGAATCAGGCATACAGCAGCAGTCCTTGTCGGCTTGGGGGGGAGACAAGAAATGCATCCATTTGCTTCAAAACAGAGGATGAAAAAACGTGACATAAAAAAGGCTGCTTCTGCGACGTACAGTCCGTGGCAAACCTACACTATTATTAGCATGTTTATAGGTTTGGGAGCGAAAGACTCCCCGTTTGAAAAAAGAAAGCAAAAACCAACTCTAGAACGAGCTACTCGTACCGGTACGCTTTCCTTTTGCCCTATTCGACGCTCTGTACGTACACGTACGAGACCGATAGGTGAGCTCGCTGAAGATCAACCTGCGAGGTATGTGGCAGCCGCAAAACTCACCTCCCTGGAGAAGAGGGGGTGCCAGTACCAGCAGCAGCACCAGCATTGTCGGCGTGCCTTCGCGATGGTGATACCTCAGCCTGCAATGGGGTTAGACCTTGACCCGGTCGCTCGGCGCTTAGCCCAGCGCCAGCAGCAGCACCAGCAGCAGCACCAGCAGCACCGCTACTCCCAGCATCATTTTCAGCATCGATCCTTCCCGGCCCCGCCGTGGGCCGTTCATCGTCATCCTCGAAATCCTCCTCCTCGAACGCTTCCTCGTCCGACTGCTCCGAAAGCTTCTCACCCCCGACACCCCCCCCCGCCGTGAAGCCGATGCTCCTTCCGCTCCTAGAAGAGGCCGACGCGAGAGACAGAGAGCCCAGCTCGGACCCGCCCTCCGATAGAGATCGAGGATTGCTGCCTACCGTGGAGGCGAAGCTCGTCGAGCTCCGACCGCCCCCTTTGAAGCCGTAGAACGACGACGTCTCCGTTATGTGCGTGTGGAAGTTCGGCTTCGAGGCAACAGGAGTCGACTGCAATGGCTCCGGCTTGGCGTCGTCGATCTCCACGGGCTCGGGAGCGATGGGAGGCGACGGGTGCCCCCGGCCTAGCACGCTGCCTGCCTCCTTCGATGTGGAGCAGCCCATTCTAGACTTTACACAAGAGTAGTGAGCTTTTCTCGCAAACGGCCTCGCACCTCTTCAGGGGCGGCGCAGTTTAAACGGGGAGCAAGCGCCCAAGGGCTTGCGCGCAACACCGACAATCACCTGCACAATCCTTCGTGCGAAAGATGCAATGCGTGCGGGGCTGGCCGCGCTCTTACCCTCGCGGGGGTACGAGCAGCAGAGGCCTCGGCGACTACTCGTACGGAAAGACCTTTTGCGTCACGTGTGGGCCACGCCAGGGATAATTTCAGTTCCGATAACCCGTCGCGACTTGTATGCTTGCGTAGACAAGCGGCGCACAGTCTTCAGATCCAGCAGGGAGGGCACCTTTGCTTTTGAAGACCTCTTAGCACACCAGGAGCCAGCGCCCGCTCTAGCGTTGATGCTGCAGCGGTGGGCAGTCGCCTTTTTCACAACACATATGGAGGCATTTGGATCGGGGGTTGAAAATATTGTGCCGTTGCTTTTTTTACCTTTTTTTGTTCGTTCTGTTTTTTCAACGCAAAACCTGCAATCGATGATATGATATGATTCTTCTGTGTATGCGCTGGACGCTGTGGACGGATAACGGTCCGGCGTTCGGTGTGTGGTGATGTCGTGACTGCAACAACAGTCGGAAGACTCTACGTAGGACCTGGTACTGGCGCAGGTACTGTAAAAGAAAGCTTGTGCGTGCAGCGCTGTACTTATTTTGGGGTGTCTGCGACGTTATGTAGCCCAGGTCCCAGGTACCGTATATCCCTGGTTTTCGGCTCTCTTGTTTTTTGTTCAATTCTGCCAGAACTTGACTGGTACTTTGAAAAACAGAGAATCCTGATATCTCTGATATTTTCATGTTTTATTGGATGCACAAGGCGGTGGCTGGGTGGTGTGCACGATGGTGAGACGACTACTAGCGGAAAAGCTCGAAGTACAGAGTAGTACTGCTGTACCGTGGCTCATAGGAATGGAATGGAATGAAGGTCAGAAGTGTTGAACGTTTACGTTTCCTGTATTCTTCTGGTGTCTTTCGTCTTTCGTCTTTCTTCCTTCTTCTCGTTTCTCGATCAAAAACCTAAAAAAGACGTAAAATCGAACAGAATTCCCAGAAAAAGCTTTTTGTTATAGCTCAAGAATTCTCGCATTAGTTTTTTCTACTACTGCAGGCAAAGCACGTTCGCAGTCGTGCTAAAAATATAAAGGCCTGCCAGTTATGTGGCAACCCACCACCAACACCTGACCCCCCCAGGGGGTCCCCGTCAAATACTACACACTACGAAACCCCAGGGAGATTAAGGAGGCAGGCTAACCCGAAACCTTATGCCCCGCTCGTTCCCCTGCGGGGCTAAATACCATATCACACCATAAGGCCAGCCTGACCGTTTATCGCACGTCCCGCACTGCGCTACTCATGGTATTGCAAATGTTCCCCTTAGTCCGTTCTTGCGAGGGCGGCGGAGACTGCTTCTGCTCCCTCCCCTGTCTCTCGCACCTACACCATGAACGCGCGCGACATCCATCTACCGACGCGCAGGATCTACAACTCCGACAACCCTTGCG
The DNA here is from genome assembly GCA_036873775.1 of Costaria costata. Classification (NCBI taxonomy): domain Eukaryota; class Phaeophyceae; order Laminariales; family Agaraceae; genus Costaria; species Costaria costata. The sequence goes on along the minus strand of JAYJME010000175.1, from coordinate 23,869 downwards.
CAGCCAACTGTGGTTGCCCCCCCGATTCTCCCCGAATGCAAAGCGTACTGCCCCGGATCCCTTCCGTTGCACCAGACCGAGAGTCTCAGCGCTGCTACGGCTTCCGACCGCGTGACCGTTTGCCATCCACGCGGTGTAAGCCCGGCCGTCGGGGGCGACCCCCCGGGGCGCTGAGGGTGCACCGCGAGAAGATCCAGCAGGGCTTCGAACACGCCCACTGGACCCCTCCCTGGCTCCCCTGCGTGCGCGACCTGTGTCCGCGTGATCGTGTAAACGTTCTTTTCCTGATCTGTCTTAGAGGCCGCGAACCAACCGGTACCGAGGTCGCGGCCGACCCGTTCTCAAACGCCACCCGAACTTCGTCTCGGAAGAAAGTGAGGCAGTCCCGCGTCGGACAAAACTCATGGTGAACCTTCCCGTTGGCGTAGACTCGCGACTCCGATGCCCTACAACACAGAAAGTACGTCAAGGCGAGGTTCAACCAAATGATGCCCCCCCCGTCTACTAAGCTTGTGACCGCTGCCCGTCCTGGGGATGGCAAAGAACAAGTCAGCGGCAGCCTGACCTTCGCATTTTGCGACCCTCTGTGCGCCCTCTCAATTACCTTTCCGACCACGACGCTCATCCTGTGCGAGGTGGGCAATTCCCACCCCGCGAACATCGTATGAAAAACTTAATGGCGGCTAGGTACCCCCTCGCGGTAGGGAGCTGGTTGTTGTGGACGTACCCGCGGCACGCCATGAACTACGTCAACTACGACCAGGCTTGGCTAGGTTCGGCCGGGTTGTTAGGCAACCGCGGCCCCTTTTCCTGCGTCGCTCTTTTCGCTACCCCAACCTTCCACCTCGACAAGTGCAGTCTCTGCGTGATCGCCCCCACGAATCCCAACGCGCGCTTTTAGTCGATCGATAAAGTATGTTTCGCTGTCTTCTACCAGACCCCAATACTACCAGTTCTATACCAGCTGAGTCGGACGAGTCAGCTCTCTCTCTACCGTCTGAGCTCCGAAGCTCTCGTGGCTCGATGCCTCTCTGTCTGTACCCGAGCGAGGACTGACTGCGTGCAGCTTCGTTCTCGCCCGTCGGCATAATTACACAAAATGCCGTTACTGCTCGACCAACCAACGTTCGAATTCAAAACGCCTCCACAAACAACGGTTTCCTGCGGAAACCTACCTGTTGTTTTCTGCGTTGTTGTTATTATTTTTGGCACACATAATTTGTTTTTGGTACGCAGAATTGGCACGCGCTGAAGAAAAAAGTCAGTTTGGCGTTGTTGCTTATCATCCCCTGTTGTACCTGCCAACCCAAATGAAAACCCGTCCAGTATTGACACCCCTCCGACGCTGAGTGCAACCGGTTGCAAGCAGCTGTGCTGCGAAAAGCACGCTGATCGTCTCCCCTCTGTTCGGGGATAGAGACCGACCTATTGCCGTTTGTCGAGCCGCGGATCCTGTCGTGGTGCGTCGCGTAGATCACGTGGTGCAAAAGAAGAGAATACTTCGCGTTCTTCATCGTCTCAAGTCTAATAACTTCATTTTACAGCAGTCTGTGACAAACCGAGAACCGAGCACTCGGAGGGGAAGAGGGAAGGGACGCGTTTAGACCGCCATCGCGAGAGAAACCCGCCTGCTACTCGCAAGGAACCCCGGAATCTGCCTCGGCGGCGGTCGGTGGTGAATCAGAGTGGTCGAGGGGGCACGATATTTCGAGTGTTGGAGCTGGGATGTCTGCTCAGCAGGATGGAGGCAGCGGGGCTTGGTCTCAGGAAGCCGCTGTTGAGCCCGCGCCGGGGGGCCCCGATGCTAACGTGGACGCGGCGTTTAAGCTTCAGGTCGAAGAGGGGGCCACCGTGAGCGCGACGTTCCCGTTTTTCGGTGATCCGGAAGGAGGGCAGCTCAGCTTCCAAATTGGGGATCACATAAAGGTGAGAGACGAGAAAAGCGGGGGAAAATTGTCGAAATATTGAAATGTGTTGGAAATTGTGTTAGGACGACTGACCGAACGGCGCTTTTATCATACCAGGTTAGCTGTGGGAGCAGACAGCAAGAGAGTAAGTAGCAAGAGAGCAGCGGCAGTAGCACTCTGTACATCAGACTCGCGTACTATTAAATATAGAAGTGAGAGGAAGGAATTGCAGCAGCAGCAGCTGCAGCAATAGCAGCGATAGTATGCACCAGTGCTATTAATACTCGTAGTGGTATGAATACTCGTGGAAAGGTTATGCTCCGCCTTTGCAGTGTGGCGCCCTTTGCTTGTGCCCCGGTGCGGTGATGCTCGTACGTAGCAGATGCGCGCGGCCGCCGTGATCTCGCCTGCACCGGGACGATGTCGCGGAATGCCACGCTACGTACGAGTTTGTTCGTACCCATGGTACGATACGACGTACGAGTTTGTACCCATGGTATTGTACGGCCGACGGCCATCTGGTACCAGGTACTTTGTTGTTGTTGTTGTTGTTCTCACATTAACTCAACATCTAGAGTCCGTGGTCACACAAAGGTGCTGGAGCCCTAGGAAGATCCGAAAAACAATAAAAAATCGAAATTCGGCCGGGAAAGCACGAAATTCGACGCTTTCCCACCTGAGACGCAAGAGACAAAGAAGGCGCACAACTGAAATGAAATCAACGTGTAAACTGAACTATACGGTACCAGGTATGATATCATTCCAGTATTATTGTCTCTGACGAAGATGCTGTTTTTTTTTTGTTCGACGTGATAAAAGCAAAACCGGATGCCCACGAACCACAACCCGAAGACAGAGGGTAGAATCGGTTGTAAAAATGAAAATCGTATACCTGGTATATCATACTCGTACAGTCTGACACGTATCATAGTACCTGGTATATTGGACGGACAATTTATGTTTATTTATTTAACTCAATCACTTTCACTTTTTCCAGCTCAACTCGTATGATGATATAATATGAGTTTCGACGAAATCCTCGATCTCACAGCTGTCGTTTTTTTAATTTATAATATACATAGGAGCGGAGGTTTTACCCTCAGCGTCATTCCGGATAAGCCGTGGTCATATCATACAGTGCAGTAGTACAGAAGTAGGTGTCTTCCCTCCTCCCTTCTCCCCCCCAGTACGTGCCTTTATTTTTTTTGTCGCGCATACGTAGGGTTCAGCAATCCCACTACTCGTCGATTTTCATCGATTTTTTGCTAAACTCGCCCTCTCGCGCTTTCCGCCAATCAATTGTTACGTAAGAAAAAGTCCCGACGATTACCTCGTATGTGCACCGCCGTATCATACCTACGTAATCTGTTTTATTTTGTACCGGTATTTACGTACCAAACGCGTGCTAGGGCGAGATAACGTGTGTTAAACATTTTTGTTTTAAGATATATACCCAGGTAAGACGTTTATTAAGACATAAAAAGGCACTTAAGACAGATCAAGGCGTGTCTTAACCCATTTTGTTTCGCCTGCGGCGCCCCTTTCGACACATGTCTTAACCCGATTTAGGCGTGTCTTGGGCGCTGTAGGGCTTAATGTGCACTCGGTGGTAGTTGAACCCAGGAAAATGATTTGAGTACCGTAGACACGAGGACAACCTATTAATACCAAGCCACCGGAGGCATTAAGTCCAGCTACCAACTACTCTGTTGTGGATTTTTTTTAGGCGTGATTTCTGGCGTTTATTTTTCTAGTTTTGAGGCTCCAGAAATATGTGCATGAGAAATAAGGGCCATTTATGGTGGCGTCTGATTTTGGAAACTGGTTCTATTAAGCATTGTTTGGTCTTGTTTGCGTCAAAGGAAGCAACGCCAACGGCCGCCGCGCCGGCGCGATCGTAGTTTCGGCATCCAAGTACGGGTGGATTATCGCCGGCGACGTCGAATCGCCATCGCTGCTGCTGCTGATGATGATGCTGTTGCGACGTCGAATCGCCATCACTGCTGCCGTTGCTGCTGTTTCTGTTGCCGCTGCTGTTGCTACCGCTTACCTTACATGTGCGGGAGAAGCCATCTCTTGCACGAGCGCCATATATAGCCCGTAGGTACAGCTCGCCGTATCATATAATATATACCTGGTAGGTGTGATGCTTTGGCGTGGGTGACGGGTTAACTGGGCAGATCGGCAGTAAGTACTTCTGCTCCTGTAGTGATAGCACATAAAATTCAAGTCACTCTCAGTTCTTGGAGGGATGAAAGATCGACATCTTTCAGAACTGAGGTGCTTCAGTTTCTCAGAACTGAGGTGAGGTGCCTCAGTTTCTCAGAACTGAGGTGCCTCAGTTCTGAGAGGATTCGCTGATTTTTGCCCCCTCCAGGAACTGAGATTAAAAAATATGGACGATTGCTTGTAATATAATAGATGGTTCTGATTTTTGGGCTTCGGGGATCGCTGAGAACTCCAGAAATAAGAAGTAAGTAATTAAAAGAGCTCAAAATGTTTCCATAATAGTTGGTTTAAAATTAACTTTGCGAATCCTATTCCTATAGGCTATTCACATACTTCGTATACCTGGTTTAGCATAGCGTGCAGAGGGCATGCAGGCGGGATGCTCTGCACGCCGGTCGCAGTGACACCTTCTCCGAGTTTGCATGGATATTGCTGTGCACAGGAGCAGGAAGGAGGCGTAGATGATGAGAAAGCATTCGCACTCAATCGTAGAGCTCTACATTCCTGTCGTCGTTGTGTGCGTGAGTGAGTAGGGTCCACCCCTGCCGGGTCCACCCCTGCCTGCATCAATAATAATCCACCGAGTCTGAAAGGCCATCCCTTGGCACGCATGCGAGGCGCCCCGACCCGCTCCCCGCCGCCGCGCCTGTGGCGTGTGGTGGTATGTGGCCTGTGACAGACAGCAATTGGCAGCACAGCAGCAGTGCTGCTGTTATACAATGTACCAGACAGGTCGCCCATAATATGTGGCTACCAGTAGTGTGTTTTTGCTGGGAGCGAGGCGGGGCATATTCGAGCTCGCTATGCGCCCTGCCTCGCTCCCCGCCCCGAGCCCGGCCCGCCCTGTGTGGTGTGTGTTCTTCGCATCAAACCGCTCTTCTACTCGTCGACATCCAGCACACCCATTGTCCGTGCTGATTCGCCCTACAGAGGCTAGAGTAGATCATGTGCGTATTAGATGACAGCCACAACAATACACGGCACCAGCAGTAGTATCTCGAGCTGACAATTATATGGTTGGAGTCCTGTAGCTGTCTCACCGGCAGATTTACGGAGAGAGACAACACCACAGCTAGCTGTGGCGGCCACAGATAAACTGAGAGAAGCAAAGACGGATGTCAGCTGCTGCTAGTTTGGTAGACCCGTGGGACATATAATGATTTTGGTGCCCAGGGACACAGGGCACAGGGTACTGGGCGCGCGAAAAAAACGTTCTATGCAAGTGCCGATAGACGCGACAGAGAGAGCCGAAGTAAAATACCGCAAGATGGAGTACAAAAGAGGTATCGCAAATCTCACTGATTGGCGACAAAATCTTATGAAGTGCCGGTTGACCAGACAGAGCCAAATTCTATGTATCAGACCTATCGAATTGATCTATTGATTTCGCGACAGACACAGAGTTTGGTTGTACCCGGATTAACCAAGAGTTTGAGGGAGGGGATGGCAAAATATCAATGGAATTTAGACGTCAAAACGGAGCTGAAAAGCAGGGGATTTGGGGGATTTAGACGAATACCCGAAGTAGAGCGCTAGTCGGTGATAATTCCTATCACATACCAAGAGGTATTATTTTGCGTCCTTGACCTGGGTACTCGTAGGCCCTTTGCTTTCAGGGCAGCAGAAGGGAGTACATGTATGATATAGTATCATAGGTATAGTAAACACAACTATTATATGGTATGATATATGATATATAGACACGTTCGTAGCGTGTAGTGAAACCACAGCCCGTACGTAATTCTTAGTCGGACCTCACGAGTATCACTGCTGAACGCTGCACCTGTACTTTATACCGGTAATAATAGCGTTTGAGCGTCACAAGCAAAGTCACAAGCAAGGGTAGGGTCGAGTGAGGCTCTCCTACTGCTGTAGATGACGGCATGGGGTCTGTCTGATGTCTGTCGAGATTGGGGATAAGGAGATTGGGTGCTTTTGTGCGCTGGCTGGCGTTCATAACTCTGGCTGGCATACAGCAGTAACGTTTCCCCAATAGGTCGTTTCTTGGCACTTTTGACGCGAATTGGTGAAATTGACAGCTTACGGGGCAACAATTGCCGCAACATCGATTGACAGTTTTCCGATTTCCGATTTCATCGTTTTCCACTGCCATTTTATGATGGATCCCACGTACCAGGTAGTTACGTTTGGTCCCGAGAGCACGAGAGCCCACTGAGAGCATCGATGCACCTCCCGATGACAAGGCCAAGAAACAATCTCCAGCATATTGCCTGGTAACATATCATGTAGAGTAACGTCAGAAAATAGCACAGCAGTAGCATTTGGCATGATTGCAATTTTTTGCGGAGGTGTGAGTGGGAAGTGAAAAAAGAAAAAGGGCATATAAGATATGTATGACCATGTATTTCGTGCCTTTTGACATGTTTCGACTTCCTCTGGTATATTTCTACAAAATTCAAAAACGAGATCGAAGATTAAGATTTCGTCAAAACTCATCTTAGAAAGTTTTGTGGGATAGTTCCAGTACTTGTTCGATCGCACCGATTACGGGTTATATGACCTCACGACGGATATATATATATAGAGGAACCAAAACCCGACAGCCTGTAGAACTCAGGGAGTGTACAAATATATGGGTGTGGACTTGCATGTATATGACCTCATCAAGAATTCATTTTGATACATAGTTCTTATTTGACGGGAAGAAAGTCAGATAGATGCCACCTGTGGAAATGACGGGGTGTACGTTGTTTGTTGTTGTTATTGTTCTCACATTAACTCATCGCCAAAATCGTGTCCGTGGTCACAGGACAGGCTCCAATAACTCTGGAGTGGAAGAATACCTCCGAAAGAAAAAATAGAAAATACAGACAGGAATAATACGCACACGAAGAAAGTCAAGCAATTCGTACCCCCCCACGTACATACATTGGAGGACTAAAGGGGGGGGGGGGGTCTTGCTGCGACTTCCTGGTATGCATAATGTATAATATTCGATGACGATTGGAGACCTTGCCTGCCCCGTTTGCGGTGTCTGGTGCTTTTGTACCACTCTGGATGCAAGTGTAGGGACCGTTCGGTATTCTTATTTACACCGCAGCGGTCCTTATATTTCCGCCCTGGGGTGGTATTTGACAACTACGCCGAGATGTCCCATTCTTGAAAGACTGAAAGATAGGAACATAATATAAAGGAAGATTATAAAGGAAGATTGCAATTGGAAGATTGGGATATTATAGGGCAACTATTTTTTCTTGCACCGTTATGCCAGGCATTATTTATTGTTTTGAGCTGGAGGAGCAGCCAGGAGCCAAGAAATTAGTGCTGGGCACTGGCACAGCAGTATGTGCTGACATTGATAATCTACTTGATCCGGCAAGAATGTTCGCTGGTAGTTTTATATATTACGTGCGTCCAAGAAACACGCCACATAGTAGTAAGGAAACCCACCAAATGCGGTTCGGGAGGAGAGAGGAGAGGGGAACTGATAATCACGACTACGTGAGCGAGATTTAAATCACGACTACGGGGACATTTAGTAGCCATCCCCGGTTTTTAGGCCTTGCGTTTCGCATTTTCCCGCCTCGGCCGTCCTCTCCAGTCTCCAACCCACCAACCAACTTACCAGGTACATGCGTCCATACGCGCCCGAAAACCACTTGACAAACTTCGTTTAGACGCCTAAAACGTTTTTTTTCGTCTACACACTTGAGGCGCAAGTTGATATGATAGAGGGTATCTAAAGACAAGTTCTCGTTTCAGGTGAAAAAGGCACGCCCAACACCTTTTTTTCGGCGCAGTTGTGCTTATAACCCGAAACGCGTTCCGGCGCCTGTTGCGCAAAACCGTATTTTCGATCCGCAAGTTGCTCCAGCGCAGCAGCAGCAGCAGCGGCAGCAGCGGCGATATGTACAACAGCTCGTACAGGAGCTAATTACTGTACCCGTGTAATACAAAAAGTGCAGCACTGATGATAACTAACACACGCCCTCGGACGATTTTCCGAAGCCGATTTTGGTCGACAACGGGGTATCATAAGGTGCAAACGCCGAGCACGGTGCGTCGATGGAAAGATCTCGACCCGAGATCTTTCTAAAACGACCGTTATCGTTGTATGATACATATTATATGGTATGGTATGATATTGTATTATATTATATTATATGATATGATATGATTGATACCTGGTATATTATATGATATGATTCTAAAACGACCGTTGTCGTTATGATATGATATGATATGATATAATATCATATGATATGATATGATATTATTGATATGATAAGTATGTGCCCACCTTGGTTTGGAGAAACTCGGTTCCGAAGTTTAGTTTCATCCCAGGGGGTGGGTGAGGGGTGAGGTTTGTTGTGTTATATCGCGTGTTGTGCCAAGGTATCCCCGTTCGGACCGAGGTTTAGAGACCAAACTGTGCGAGGTGTGCGGTTTTATCAGCCTTCGAGTGAGAGCATGCAGGCAATACGACTATTTACTGTTTACGGGGGGGGGGCATACTATTAGGGTATGTACCATACCTGGTACTGGTACATAGTAATAGCAATCATGACTGAATATTAAATATGCTTAGAAAACTGTCAATAGGTTTTTGGGTCTAGCATGGGTCCTATTTACTACCTGGTACCTGGTACTATTGATAGGTATGACCTTTACTAGTAATAGTATTCAGGACCAAATGTGCTTCGTAGAAATAGGGTAATGCATATATACCAGGTATAATAGGTTGTTGTGAATATCGTAGGATAGGATCTCATTATGATACTACTACTGTATGTTCCAAAGTAGTATGATAGTTTGAGGCGGCATGGTGTCGGAGATCCCTTTGCATCGAAGCTCGTGTGTACAATGCACTCCCTGTGATATGTTGTGATATGATGCCTCGTCAGCCCGGGCTATGATGCTCCCTTTTTTTTAACCCCTTTAGAGCCGGAAACGGTCTTTGGGGACAAAACTACTTGGAAATAGTGTGGGATACTTTTTGGGGTAGTGAAAGGGTTCCGCAGTGCGACTCCAGGGTGCTTTGCGGCACGGTAATCGCCGACTGCGGTGTCGTACATGTAAAAGGCAGGGCGCCCCGCCCCACCTGAGATGTACAATCCGCCCCCCTGAATCTGGTTGTCTTAAAAACATGTGCTCTTCTTTGGAAATTGCTTCCCGAGCTACAGTAGAAGAGTTAGAAACAGAACATGTTCACCAGCTATCTATATAGCATGTGACGGAAGTGATTATCGAGACAGCGTTTGTCCTAATGCGACTCTTTTACCAATGCCGCGCTGAATATTTCACGTACAGGCTTGTCTTCTCCCACATCTCCCATCTCCCAGATCACGAGATGAGCGAAGAAATCTACTATTAATAACGTCCCCAGGCGTTGTGTAGCTACTCGCGGTATCTGAAGGCATCATTGATCGCGGAATGATTGTGTGCTCAACTTCAACCTGCCGCAATGGCTGTCTACAACAAATGCTTGTTTGTCCGGACATATTTGGGTACCGTACTTACTTGGTATGACAAGAATTTGGGCAGATTCCGTGCGACGCAGGAAGCACCCTGAAAATATTCGTGCTCCCGTGAAGTTCCAGGGCGCCGAGCAGGGTCGGGAAGTTGTTAGCAGTAACATGTTTTTAATACGGGTTTTTCCGCCAGCAGTTCGAATTTAATCCATTTTTTTAGAAACAAGTTGTTTTCAATTATCACCCATAAACGTAGGCTGAGAACCGGGGACGACCTACCGGAAACTACTGTACAGCACCCACCAAGCACACAAAGTTGCTGGTGGAATCGAGAAAATACAAGAGGGCGACGACACGCGTCATGAGGCCACCGAACTAAGTTGCCGCTGTCACTCCCATCGAATACTGACCAACAGGGCCCGATCCACATGCTGTCGTGGGGCGTAATTAGAAAGGGACATAGAACTGTTAGTGGCTTGCTTGGGGTTGAAGGTCAATCATACCTCGAGGCAGTGGGCGAGCTCTTCCTCGCTAATCCGCTCTCCGCAGGATTGTAGCTTCGCACAGATTGACGACCACGCCATTCGCACGCCATCGTTCGTGTCACCCCCCATGGATGTGAATGCTTCGTGGATCACCTGCTTCGGCATGTAAATCGCCTTAATTTCGAGACTACCGGTATGGCACTCCAACACCCGCAATTTTTTTTTTTATAGAGGCTGCGGGTTCCTGCTACTAATATGATACTGTAGTCGTGTGGAAATCCCTTTTTGGTACTGTACAAATGTTTCTCCTCTAATTCCAAGTGTTTTTCTGCTAAAACGTGGGTGCGGTGCTTACGTGAGGGACAGCGCGTGCCGTTTGCTGGCAAAACGTTTGGTTACAGATAGCTATAACGCGACCAATTGGTTTGTGTGCATGTACTCTCGCGACTCACCTGCTTGCTGACGGGGAAGACCGGACGATGGTTGACAAAGAGGCGTATCACCCCGTTGAGGTCTACAGAGTCTTCCACCTTCGCGGCATATGTGGAGTTGCGAAAACGACAACGACCCGTACAAACAACATTTATAGTTTTAGGATATCAACATCAGTGATGATGGCCAACTGAACGTGCGCGGAACATGCGCGGAACGTGCGCGGAGTGGGCCTTTGCTGAAGTTTCGTAAGGTTTACGCTTGCCAGGAATAGGCTCTAACGAGCTTGGGGTAAATAAACAACGTGCAGACCCGCGTCTGATTCTGCGTGCTCAATCTCTTGCACTGTTACGTTCATGCTCCTGATGAAGGTAGACTGCAAGCCGACCATGTCCGAGTGGCCGCTCGGCACCACCTACCGATTGAACGCACAATAGTTAATTCGTCCGTGACTCTGTGGGGCCACTGGAGGGATGAGTGCCTCATGAATGTCTCATGAGTGTCTCATCAGCGCCTCATGAGTGCCTCATCAATGCGTCATGGGTGCCTCAGCAGTGCCTCACCTCCCCCGTCTCCGTGAATCGCGAGTACTTGATCTCGTTCGACATGTGCGCAACCTCCTGCTCGACGAGAAAGTCGGGTGAGGGCGAAAGTGAGGCGGATTTTCATGGTTCGAAACGGCTGCTGTCACATCAGCTCCCGGGGAGTACCCAGATGTGCCATAAGATTAGTCGTTTCAAACGTATCGTACAGGTTTGTTGACGGAATATCTACGACGTTATCGTCGTGGAGGAACGCTTCCAACACTAAACGGAGATCAAGTGCACGGACAAGTATTGGCCAACGTTGAGGATAGTTTTGCAGCTTGAAACTAATGGCATGCGTGAGTTGGGGCCGTGGCACAGGCACGTGTCTATGCGTTCATGAACTGCCGGGCGGTAGCCTTCATCGCATGGACCTGATTGGTACATGCATAGCTTTTGGCCTATCGCGACCATGTAGACCTCCTTTATTTGACCCATGCCAATGGAAACACTATTTTGTCCAAAACTCTTGGCATCACGAAGACATCCTCTGCAATTGTCTGCACTACTCGCTACGGGGAGAAATCTTCACAAAAAAATACTGAAGATTCCAAAATTGCTAAAAAAAACTGCTTCCCTGTCGGGATCTTCAGCCAACACCCCGCTGACCAATACCCAGCGAAATGTTGAATTCGGAGTGGTGAGATCCCGAGCCCTCGTCACGCTTCGGTCGACTATAACAACGACTTCGTTATGAAATCAGAATGTGGCGCGCTCATTAGGGGCTCCGACGCACCCTAGATTTACAGTGCGCACACTAAGAACGGTAGCATGTGGCGGGCATCGGCCAGGCGTCTGACACAAAAGTTCCTGGCCGCCTGTGTGTAGAAAGCAACCCAAAAAAACTCTCGGTCTCTCTCCAATAGAAAAAAAAAAATGACCGGGTTAATCCTTTTACTACCGCAAACAAGTATCTCACACTCTTTCCAAGTATTTTTGTCACCAAAAACCGTTTCCGGCTCTAAAGGGGTTAAGGCGAAGCGCGTATACCACAGCGGGCAACTTCTCGCCCCCCTATTAATAGAGCACGGATCAACGAAATACCTTCGAAGCCGTCATCTCCATTCACTGGCCTTTTTCGACATGAAGCGGGTCGGCCATTGGTTGATTCCATCTCGAGATCGAAGGGCTATCGTCACAAAACGAACTGATGATTGGTCAGCGTCGACCGAAGTGTGTCGGCAATTGAAAACGTGAAACCTCTTGCGCCGCCTGATAAAAATCCTGCTAAAAGTAAATACTTTCCCCACGGCGGCGGTACCAGAGTCTCCATAGTTCACTATGATAGGGAACCGTTCAAGACAACTTTACAAGACAGTGATTCCATTGTCATCGGTGCTGTAGTGTTTAAGTTATCGTCGGAACTGGCGCGTGCTCCTCACCTGCTCTGTTGGGTAATAACCCAAGGCTCTCATAATATTGGGCACCTCAGCAATAGGAACTACGTTCGATGTCGATCTCTCGCTCGTCGTGTCCTCCCCTTGGGTTCTCAACAGAGCGTAGAAGAAGTATTCCATCAGCTCCTAAGTCGAATCCCAAATGAACGAATGCATATATGATATCAGGGGTCACGCAAATATTATACGAGTATTGGGATAGGAGTGGCAAGTGTGGTTTCGCGAAGCAGGTCGCCAGCTTCACTCGAGCAAGTTGATCTATTACGGGGAACCATAGTCAATAGGATCTACTGTAGACACAATAGGACCTACTGTAGACACCAAAAAATATATATATTTCCCTATTTTTGCTAACAATATTTGGTCCATAGTTAATAGGACCTACTGTAGACACAATAGAGCCTACCGTAGACACCAAAACCTATATATTTCCCTATTTTTGCTAACAATATTTGGTCCTATTTACTATGATCCCCCGTAACAGCAATCTAGAACAAGAGTGCTGCCTGTAGTTGTCGCGACAGACTGACGGGGCCTACAAAACTCGTTGCCGTCTCTTTACCCTAACATAAGTTGTCGAAGTGAAGCGCCGGACGCGAAACGCATGCCGCGCTTCCTCTTATGTGACTGAAAATAGTTAATTTGTCCCAAATGCAGCACCCACGTAGGCATCAGACCACGGTGGCGGGGGGGGAGGGGGGGCATGAACAATGACTCTTGGTGCTCATTTTTCTGATCGCTCGTAGGTTTTTCGGACGCTTCACCTCGTGTAGTTCCCCTCCTTTCCCTCCCTGCAATTGCTCCAAAAATGGTGCCATATCGTCCGCGAGCGAGGGCCCCTCAGTGCCCGACGTCTCTAGCTCTGATTCTGCACCCCCTTCCGTCTGTAGGTCGTTTCCGGCTGATGCGTTGGAAGTTGTGTTCTTCTACCGTAGAGTGTCACCAATGAAACGCGAAAACGGGTCGCGTGGGTCAGCAGGCGCTTCACACGGTTGTTGCGAAGATGCAGTTAAACGCTGTTCGAGTTTGAAGCAGCCGGCCTATTACTTAAGTCGATGCCTGCAGTTCTGGTGCGATTCACGTGCCATAATGGGATTCTCGCCGTTGCTGCAACAAAACGTGTCCTGGGATATCTGCAGTGATGGACAGGCTTGCAACTTTAGCGCCACCATACCATTTTCAGTGCGTGTGTCCCAATTTCTAGGGTTGCTTGATTCGATTGCGGTGTCCGCATGGAAGCAGCGGCCTTACAAGGGTAATGCATGCCTGGCCTTGCGTCATGCACAATTCCGCGCGTGAAAGTATTACTACCAGTTCATAAATACATAAATAGGACGTTAATCGTCTATCCAACACGGGTCACCTACCTGCATGGCCTGTGCATTAATTTTCCACAGGTTGACAGTGAGATCTTTCCCTCCAGCTGTGGCAAGGTAGTTTCCATCACCGCTGACAGAGAGCGAGGTGATCTCGCCAGGGTGGGCAATAAGACCCATCATTTTGTGAGAGTCGCCATCAAAAGGCATCTGTACCTAATTTTATAGATACAAGATGGTGGAGATGACGGCGTCGCAGGAGCAGCGCGCACAGGCGCCGACACACCCGACGTTAGTCTCAATTCTGTGTGAAGAACGGACACTGTTAGGACAGAAGGGGTCTGGCACACGTCGAAACTATACAGTTTTTACTGAGCCACCTGTAGTTACCCTGTAGCATATGAGTATTCTTAAGGCGGGTGTTTCCATGACGTATACATGTTGTGAACAAGCATAAAATGCATTGCGGAGGTGGCGCTCCACCAAACAGTCATGAACGCCCTGCCTCGTACCTGGAAAACCCGGTTGTCGATTCATCTTGGCATACGGACTTGCTGCGTTTTATTCTCTCAGAGCTTGTAGCGTTTTCGTAGTCAACACCCGGGAAGCGTCGGAACACCAAGGGTCACACCTACTACTGCAGAGAGGTTGGGCGCCCCCTACGGCCACACTCACTCACCAACCCAACCACCTTGTCGGCTGTGCCGTACGCCACGAATTCGCTGGGTCGCGACTGGCCGTCTGTGTGTATGTGGTTGATCTGCTCCAAGCGGTTGATTGGCCCGCCAAAGGTGGGCCCGAGCGTGGTTCTGCGGCAGCTTTTGTTGTCAGCATTCCACTGCTTCAACTTGTATTCGCTGTTCGCCGTCACCTGCGCCACTCGGAGAACGTTGTGAGTGGTTCGGAAAACGTTAGCCAAGCTTACGTGCCGCGAGGACCATTGCGGTTAAAGTGGTGGTGGGAGGAGGGAGGGTTGTAGTACGGTACAGTTTCGGAACTAAGCATCGTGATCACCAGGCGGTCCTCGAAGTCGGAGCCTAGAAGCGGGTGCCACATGAGAGCTGTCGGTAGACCGCTCTGCTCGATACGCCGCGGTGCCTCCGCCATGAGGAGGCCAGTTTCCTACATGCCCGGGCAAAACGACGACATTCGGGGAGTGGTTGGTTGGGATGTGCAACGAGCGAACGCCATCATTGCAGATTACGGTGTCACGACGAATGTTGTCATGGAGAGGGAGTACTTGTGGTCTACCCGAGGCACGCGGTGGCAGAGGTGACCAGTTCCAACAAGAGCGTGCCAGGATTGGCGGCAGCGAGCTATCAATAGCGCTCGCGCAAACCTTGCCTCGTGCAGAGCTTCAGCCTGCTCGCCGCCAACTTTAACACGCAATGAGTCAATTTGTCGCAGGGTGGCAGCCACACTTTAACTTGCTCTGTAAGCATTTTGTTTCAGCGTCAAGGCCCTTGATCCTTCGACGCTGTGCCATTAACACCACCGCAGACTTGAGCTCTAGTACATAGCTCGTTTGCCTTAATCACAGATATCTGCTTACCTGGTTGCTATCGGGGAGGTTATACTCCACGAGAGACCTGTCCTCGCCGACACTAACAAGCGACACTCGCCCATCCTCCCGAGTTCCGAACTCCAAGCCGGTGATCGATCGCCCGTGGCTGCGGTGACGGCCCACGTACGTCCACGTGTCGCGTAATTGCGCTTCTTCGTCCTGGTGGGGTCCACATGTGATGCGCATATGTAAATATCGCAATTGTTTGCAGATGGAACGCTAGCGACCTCAGCGAGGCGCAATCTATCCGAAACCAACCGGAAGGCTTCGTCTTTGTTTTTTTATATCCTTGGGAAATCGTGCCTCTGAAGGATCGCGTTTGGAACTCTTTCAGCAGCTTGCTAGCACTGTCGTGTACTTCTGTTTTTTTTAAAGCATTGGTTTCGACCCTTGACGTGCCTATTGGCTTGACCAGATTGTGTATATCGTGCAAAATTGGCACCGTCCGTGTGATGTTCGACTTAAAATAGCGACGTTCCACTGCCAAGTCCACAGGATCTTGCAGGTTGCCCCATATACGACCCTTGGCATGGTGCCAGCAGACGGGGTCCCACAAGAGTCTCGCGGTATGGTTGGAGTTCCGAAGCACTACAGTATATGCGGTCTCAAACAATGGGGTTGCGCAAGCTATGGTCGCCAAGATGCTTGGCCGACGACCACGACCAGGATTCCTTACCTGCGGTGTTCTGCCGGACGATGATTCTTCTGTGTCAGCCTGAGGCTGCGCTTCTACCATGGAGTGCTTGAAAAGGAGCACGTGGTTATCCGTGTCGCACGCGGCCACCTTGCCAAACGGAAAAGTTGGCAGATGTAACAGTTTTGTTCAAGATCGCGCGACGAAAGCGCCGCACAACAATGATACACGAAAGTAGACAAACCTAAGCAATGTCCTGTATACTAGCGCTAACGCCTTTGGACCAGTGGTGCCTTCTACATTGACACATGTAACCCACAGACAGCACATGTTGTTTGCTCGAGTCCAGGTCCTCGCTCACCACAGAACCTTTGGTTCGGAAGAGGGGGGTCTCTTTTGATCGCTATCAACCATTCATTCCGTTTCATGGCGGGGAACTCTGGCAGTTTACCCGGATCCTGCCCACGCTTGAAACAGTTTGCTTGCATCGATACATTCGCCTTCCCTTGCCCCTCCCCACGAGCGCATGCAAGGGCT
This sequence comes from Costaria costata, assembly GCA_036873775.1. Lineage (NCBI taxonomy): Eukaryota > Phaeophyceae > Laminariales > Agaraceae > Costaria > Costaria costata. The sequence continues at coordinate 7,352 of JAYJME010000175.1, read as the reverse complement.
CACCGTTTCTCCATCGGGGCTGAAGCGAATACTGGACAGGGGGGCTGGCGTGTAGCGGAAGCTGGCCACTTCTTCAAGGTCCGACGAATCCAAGATTTTGCACGCACCAGAGCTGAAGCCAACAGCTAGCAGAGTGCCTTGAGGGTGGAAGGCGCAGCATTGTGGCCGCAGCCTGGCGGCGTCAAAGGAACGCATGATCACCAGAGCCTAGCCAAAGATCGGATGGGGGGGGCGACAGTGGAAATATGCAGGTGAATTGGGACTGGGGTCACATCGATTTTCTTGAGCTATTCTCAGCACCCCTTGCATGTTACGGTGTCGAAAAATAGATGTATCTGAGAGACTATATAAGAAAGTAGCAACGTGATGTACCGGGGTTGTTTATTAAGCTTGGTCGACCATGGCGCAACATGATAAGTTGCGTTCTTACCTTGAGGTTGTAATCCCACAGGTGAATGTCACCGGAGTCGCACAATACCACCAGTCGTGGCAGCAGTGGGTGAGCCGCTACGCACGTTACCGACCCCACCATTCCCTGAAGTAAAACGGACCCCCTCCTGTCGAAAAACGGCGCCGCACAGGAAACCACGGGAAGCGATGTTGGCATAGGGGTTTGACGAACAAGCACGTTGGCCGGAAACTCGTGTCAAGATTACAACGCTGTATGGGGTGCGGACATAAATACCTCCCAAACGCTGGGCATTGGGTTTCACCGATCCGTCGGGGCACCTGCACACGCCCAAACATTCCCTCCCGAGTAGGGGAGTGTGTCCCCAAACAACCAATTGACAGCTCCACACAATGACTTTTACTGGGAGGAAAAAGTGACTAAGCGCTTGCGGCGCTGTTCATCATCAATCCGCGCTAATCCACTCTTACCCCCTCTCCTTTTTGAATGCAATACCTTCTTTCTGGGTCAAGCTCCTCGAACGCTGAAGCTTCGCAGGCGACGGCGTAGGCCCGGTTCGTGCCCACAACAAAATCCGGCACCCTAAATGTGGGCTCGGTGTCTCCTTCGGGTCGCAGCGGGAGTTTAGCAGCAAACGACACAGAAGTCACCCCGCCCGCCCCGAGGTCTTCAAACCAGGCCTGTGGCAGTGGATAGCCAGTGTGGCGGGTGCGGGAGAGAGATAGGGTGTGGTAACTTTGCCGGTCGCTTAAGCTAACCCCGCTGAAGGCTGGTCAACCAGGAACAATCAATCCGCATGCACACGAACACACACTCTTCTGCTCAGTAGACTCCAAGGACACGGTTGGCGTCGCAAAACAGACAGTTTAAACCAGCGCTTTCGGTCAACTCACAGTTTTTCGGGACGCAGTTTTGGTTTTGTGAGCAATCCTGATAGTACCTACCTGCTAGCATATAGCCTGGTACACATATATGAAGTAGTGCCCTTTCATAGCCCGCCGTGTTTTCGGGCCGAAAAAGCCGCGCACATGTGTTGTCGTATTGTACCGCACTCACCTCGACACGAAACTTGAGGTCATAGAACCGTACCGCTCCGTCTCCACTTGCCACAACGACGTACGGTTTAGTCCCCCCACCCGACCCCTCGCCTGCTGACCCCAAGTCTGGCGCACCGGTAGCCGAGGTTTCTTCTTCGCCGCCGGCCGGCCAGCAAGTGTCGCAGACAGTGCTCACATGCGTTATCGCCCCGTCGCAAAGTTTTAACACCTGCATTGTTCGAACGTGGAAGCGAGGTGAGCATGCACAAAACCATGACCGTTTTTTTTACTGTTTCATCACTGTAGTTTCATCAATAACCGCGGAACGGATTTTGCGCGGAGCTATGCTATGCATTGTTACACGTGCATTGTTATTATAGATGTAACGTGTGGTGTCCGGTTCTGCAGTTGCAGTTGGTAGATGCCTGCCAGACAAGCACTTGTCCGGCTTTCATACCTTTACCGCCTGCCGCTTCGGTTTGTTGCAGAATAGCTGGGCGGCTTCTGCCACCACATCATTGTCCGCAACGCCCCCGTCGCCATTCATCCCTTTGGGAGTGTGCACTTGGTCCCACAAAACGACCTTGCGCGAGGGACAGCAGTATACGAAGTATCACGAACACCGATTGGAATGCCGGTGGGGTAACGTCTGGATCAAATTCGCATGTGGCCACGATATCTACAGGGGTTCTGTATTGTAGAATGTAGACCCATACAGTAGGCGACAGATGTTAATAATCTGATAATTAAGAATTTGAGGCTGAGATTTTGTGGAAAAAATAAGAATGCGACCTCTATGTACTGAAAATAGTGTGGCACACACCCAATCTTACATAAGAATTCCAGTCTGGCCAATTTAAGAGATTCTTAACATCTGTCGCGTACTGCAGATTATGCAACGTCAGACACATACGAAAACACCAATAACCTCGTGGAGCAATTCGACGCTCAGGTACTGTATGTATGTACTGTGTTATAAAGCTTAGTTTGTGGGTAGGTGATGGTTGACCTTTCACCAGTAGCTCAACAGACTAATTGCCATAACATATGGCATCGTCGGCAGGACATGAGATCGGCTGGTCGTGAGTTCGAATCTCACGTCCACCATAAAAAAAATAATAATCACCTTTTCAAAAAAAGTGAAGTTCCTCATGTCAAGAATATGATAAAACACTCTCCCTGGGTCCCCAGAGATTGTTAAGAACTTCGGACCAGGCACGTACAGCCCCGTACGAAGACCAAAGACCCCGCTGTTCAAAAGTGGGGGAGATTATTATAAGGCTTAGTTTGTGGGTAGGTGATGGTTAACCTTTTACCAATAGTCCAACAGACTAATACCTTAACAACTGTTAGAAAAAACATGTACACAAGTGCACTGAATCGTGACCGGTGGGTACCAACCACGCCTGCATCGGGGAAAAGGCGCAAATGGTGGTGATTTTTTTTCGTACAGAGTATACACAAGGAATTGACCAATCAGAAAACTGCGGGCACGAAATCCCTTTCTAGCTTTGTATTGACGGCATCCATCCGGGGAACATCGCAAATGGCCGTGCACAATCTTCATACGAGACGAGCTCGACGAGAATACATTTTATTTTGCCTTACCTCGCCGACAGAGGTGGCTGTGATGGCCTGAGATGTCCCCGGTAGGAAGCAGCACGACGTGTACACTCCGTTTCCCTATGGTGCCGTGTTGGATTTTGGATTTTGGAGTTTGGATGTCGGTTAGAATAGAGAAGTAGATGCGTGGGTGCATTCATCGGGCACAGTGCTTTGTGTCTATGATACACCGGTTGCATATCTTTCGAATTGAGTTCTATGGACGAAATGTGCTCGCAGCGCTACTTGTATATTATGGTCCTATGATATGAATATGGTTAAACACCAAGCTCCAAACCCAATACCAGGTACGTACGTGTACGTAGTCTACGTACGTAGAATTGTGGTACAGAATAGTAGCCGTTATCAATTTTGTCAGATTTTTTAATACCAGGTACTAAAAAAAAGGCCGTACAGTATAAGAATTACCAGGCACGTACGTAGCTGTTTGTTGTTGCAGATGAACGTGTCTTCGATTTGATGTGCTCTGCGTGCGGTATGCAGTGCGTATGCTGTACTCCTGTGGTACCAGGTACGACATGCAGCGCGAAGCATGACCCTTGCCTTCTTGAAGTCGTGCCGCGATATTTTCGGGATGTATCCCCTTAGGCCGCCGTGTTCCCAGCCCCAAAACATCGTTTTGTGCTCACCCGTCGTAATTAGGTGGCGAACGTCAGATTGGTTGAACTTCACCACCTGCAGGGATCGAATACGAATAACAACAAACGGTCAAGATATAATACGATTCAAGGATATGATATATGATTCAAGGTATCTCGCGCAAAATGCCTGAAAAAAAAACTATTTTTTCCAAAAATCCAGCACAACACAGCAGTACGAACTATTGCAGTACTAGTACTGGTATAATACATGGTATGGTACATGGGGTACACTTGACAATGCTCGCTGATTTTGAAGTATTCCAACTACATTCCTTATCGTCAAATCGAGCTCACACTGCTGGCGGATAGAATACCTCTTAGCCTGTTGTACCTTCTGGATATCTGGCTCATCGATGGCGCTGGTAAAAAGAGCCTCTTTCCTGGACGGGTGCGTCCATTCCCAAACACTGATCGTTTGCGGCTCAGTATCCTCGCTGTTTCTTCCGGACTGGCCTGGATCACTCAAAGTGACGATAAACAGAGCGTCTGCAGAGATATCCATCGCTACCACGCCATTCGAGTGCGGATTGAAGATGCTCTTGATCGGGGTACCCGACGCCGTATCCCATACCACCAGCATGCTGTCTTGGCCAGCATCTGCGGTGGCCACCCACTTCTTGTTGTGGCTAACAGCAACGGCGCAGATGGGATTGCAATGACCCTGCACCCCCCGAAAGAATAAATCCAACGAAAAAGCACAGCAAAAACATGGGGAGGACACGAGACAGGTTGGAGATCCCGTTGGATCACGACGGCCAAACGACATCCTGAAAAAAAGTGCCGACAAGCGTATATAATGAGACGAGTAGTACAACTCGACGGCGATTTGCAGCAGCACTGATGGCTATAACATCGCACCTGTAAGAGTTCCTGAGTTCGCTTGGCGTAGTCGTATATAACGCCGGTGTGCGCCGCGACGTAGAAGAGAGCCTGACGGTCATCAGCACACAAGCTGTGCACGCCGTCTACGATATCTTTGTTGAACCCGAACGCCCATGTGAGCGTCAGCGCATTTTTCGGAGCAGATTTCAGGGTGCTCAAGGAATCCATGTCGGCAAGATGGCACAAGCAACTGTGCTGCCGTGAGCTACCGCCCGTATTACAGCGGTGGGTACATACCCGGCCGAAGTTTGCTGGTGACCCAGCGATAGATACAGGCTGCGGGCTGCGGGGTGATGACAACGTTTTTTTTTGTCACGCAAAAAAAAACGAATATCTGTATAAACGCCTCCTTCGTGTTGGAACTCCCTTTTTGCTCCACATTACGTATTGGGATGACTCTCTTCGCGGCCTTGACGCACGGCACCTTGCTCCGGCCATGTACGACAAAGTTCGCAGCTAGGATCTTCTAACGACAGGACGCCTGTCTTGACGGGACGCCTGGGCATGGAAGAGGGAGCCCCATGATGCCGAGATTGTTCTCATGCCCGTTCAGAATGCCAGCATGGAAGATCGTATCCACATCTCGTGTACTTCTTTTGATACTGCTCCTGTCGTTTGGCTGCCTGCTGTGCCCTGCGCATCAGCATGCCGTTGAGCAAAGGTGAGCATGGAAATCTGGGTACAGCTCCCGAAATATGCAATGCCATACCTATAGTACATACGTAGCTTTAGAGTTCTGGTGGTGTCGGACGCGTATTAATAGTCGCATTGCGCTGCTGCAGTCCATTTTATTACATACGACAGCTGTAAGTTCGACCAGTTGAGTGGTTGATACTCATCTTTACAAGCTGCGGGATAATCCGAGCGCACGCTTACGCTTCCTATGTTTGAAATCGGTGCTTATTAGTAAATACGACACCGATTTACTAAATATATAAATACGTACCAGTACATACATAAATACGACACTGGTGCCGTAATTCCTTGTTTTTTTATGACACCGGTTTCGTATATAAATAAGCCTCTTGTATGTTGTATACGACACCGCGTGACGTTCGCGACACGCGCTCCGGACGGGCATGGGAGTGCCAGCGCTGCGTCGGCATGGTGTGGGGCTATCACTGCTGTATTGTTGGTACTTTTGTAGTGTTGTGTATCACAACTTTACAACTTGGAAGCACAACAACTAAAACGGCACATAAATAATAAGCAGACAATAAGAACCACATCATCAGCGTTGACTACATACAACATACAACCAGCTACACCTATCAAATACCAGTACAAAACAGCAGTAGTACCATCAAATTCGTCGTTTAGCTGTACGTTCATCGGCGTTGTTGAAGGCAACACCAACATCGTCGGCGAACAGGAGCAGAGGACATTGAGATCAATCGAATTCGGGAAGTAAGTGTAGACGCTTCGAGTGGCATTTTTGCGAAAGTACTGTAAAAACCCATCTTGCAGGCGGGTTCAAGCAAAACGCTCGCAATTTCCTCCGCCCGCCACGAATGTCACTTACAATGGCAACTCGAATGTCAAATATGCGTTGGTATCACACTCATCCCCGTGTACAACGGAAGAGGGGGACATGTGGCAGTTTTTTTTGGTGGGGGCCTAGGGTTGTGGCGCTATGATAGCAGCGAAAATGTGTCACAAGTGCCAATGCACCACAGGCCTATTGTTATATGGTACTGCTTTGTTAGAAGGTAATTACGCAGTTACTACATACGGGATCGTATTCGTACTACTTGGGAGGCATGCCTGGATAGGGAAACAGGGGTTTACAGGGGCGAGGCAACGAGGCTCTTTCTTAGTCTCATCGTGACGGAACGGAATAAAGGTTATCTTCTTCTATCTCTCTGAATAATCAACACACGTGAGTGGCAACGCGACGCACTCGTAGGCAAACCTGCAGGGGATACCTCTTGCCCCCACCTTGATCTTAATATCAACTCGAGATACAATCCCTATGTACTGCAAGCAATAACACAGCTCAAATTGGCAATCTATGGTGGTGGTGGTGCTGGGAAAGAACGTGATTGTTGTGGCGGCTCTTCTGTTGTTGTAGTTGACGAAACACAAGAAAAACGGTGTAATAAGAAGTACAGCTTAACCCTTTTACTACCCCAAAAACGTATCCCACACTGTTTCCGAGTAGTTTTGTCTCCAAAAACTAGAGCTGTGAGTTGGACGACTAAAAGTCGCCAGCTAGTTATTAGTTGGCTAGGTATTATAGTCAGTTGCAGCGGTGCCAACTATCCGACTATTTGGGTTTCCTTGTTTATGGAAGGCTTCTTTGCTACGGGGTGAGCATTTTTCCCCGCGGGACCACTCGCTCAGGGCGGGAGAACGAGCTGAGAGGCCTACTGCAACTCATGGAGCATCAAAACCCATCGCCATCGATGGTGCTGGTGCCGATGGCAGTGCCGAAGGTCGTTAGCGTATATTTTATCGTATTTTTGTGTGTATAATGAGGCCAAATAGCGCCAGCCGACTGATCAATTAAAGTCAGTTAGTTAGTTAGCTTTGCCAGCCAACTATTAATAGTAACTAGCCGGGAAGTCCAGCCAACTCACAGCCCTACCAAAAACCGTTTCCAGCTCTCAAGGGGTTAAACTGGCCAACAAAAGACCAGAAATTGGTTTTTAAAAAAACTGCAGCGATCGACATTCTGGCATGACAGTGCGTGGTACGATGCATTTTTTGTAATGCGTTATCTCTGTGTCGTTGCTTGTGACCACAGAGCGTGTTTCTCCT
>JAYJME010000174.1:3780-31776 GCA_036873775.1 Costaria costata | reverse complement strand
TCGGTTGGCAGGTTTAGTCTGGCACCTGTTATTGATGCGCCTCGAGTTGGTGCGACAACGGAGTAAGTCAGCGTATCGCCGGCGTCGTCATCTTCGGCCAATTGCGCGAGATTAACCGTAGCCGTTTCACCGGCAGTGACCGTGGCGTTCGAGTTGCCAATTGTCGGCGCATTGTTAGGTATAGCATTTACGGTGACAGTAAATACACCTGTATCTGAGGCCGTACCGTCACTCACTAGATAGGTGATTCGAATAGTGCTGCCTGCGTCAGCTGCATCGGTTGGCAGACTTAGTCTGCCAGCTGCTGTTACCGATGCACCTTGAGCTGGTGCGACAACGGAGTAAGTTAGCGTATCACCAGCGTCATCATCTTCGGCCAGTTGCGAGAGGTTTACCGTAGCTGTTTCGCCAGCAGTGACTGTGGCGTTTGAGTTGCCAATTGTTGGTGCATTGTTAGGAACAGCACTTACGGTGACTGTAAACACGCCTGTATCCGATGCCGTCCCATCACTGACACGATAGGTGACTCGAATAGTTCTGCCTGCATCGGCCGCATCGGTTGGCAGGTTTAGTCTGGCACCTGTTATTGATGCGCCTCGAGTTGGTGCGACAACGGAGTAAGTCAGCGTATCACCGGCGTCGTCATCTTCGGCCAATTGCGCGAGATTAACTGTAGCTGTTTCGCCGGCGGTGACTGTGGCGGTTGAGTTGCCAATCGTCGGTGCATTGTTCACGGCTAAGGCATTTACGGTGACTGTAAACACGCCTGTGTCCGATGCTGTTCCGTCACTGACTCTGTAGGTGACTCGAATAGTGCTGTCTGCATCAGCCGCATCGGTTGGCAGGTTTAGTCTGCCAGCTGCTGTTACCGATGCACCTTGAGCTGGTGCGACAACGGAGTAAGTGAGCGTGTCACCGGCGTCGGCGTCGTTGGCTAGTTGCGCGAGATTAACCGTAGCTGTATCACCGGCAGTGACTGTGGCGGTTGAGTTGCCAATCGTCGGTGCATTGTTCACGGCTAAGGCATTGACGGTGACTGTAAACACGCCTGTGTCCGATGCCGTTCCGTCACTGACCCTGTAGGTTACTTGGATGGTGCGATTTGGGTCTGAGGTGGACGTAGCTACTCGAAGAGTAGTGCCATTCAGAGTGACACCAGGAGTTGTGCCCACAAGGCTGAAAGTTAAGTTGTCGCCATCATTGTCATTGACCAGGCCAGTGAGATTTACCGTAGCCGTTTCACCGGCAGTAATGGTAGCGGTCGAGTTGTTAGCAACCGGTGGCTGATTGGTAAAAATGCCTGACACAGTGACAAAGACTGTAGCAGTGGTGCTTTTCACCGGGCGTTGCACTGGATCACTCAAACCACGGTCACTAACCGTCAAAGTAAGCTCAGTTGTACCGTTGGCTATAGGGTTTAAACTGATAACTGCTGTTCCGTCCGCTGAAATACCATTCGGTGCAGTTACTGTCGCTATGTTTGTCCGCGAGGATCTAGCGCTCAGTTGTAGCTGTTGAGCAGGTGTCTCACGATCTCCAAGCTCGACGCCGAAACTGACTGAGTTCGCATCGCCATTGTTGAAGTCGTAGCTGCGTGTGTTCGGAGCATCAATGGTTGGCGCTTGGTTTGAACGCGCTACGAGAATTTTAATTTGACCGCTAGCTGTTGCTCCCGCGATATCTTGGATGGTGAAGTCGAAACTGTCTTCGCCAACGTAGTCTTCGTCTGGAGTGTAAGTGAGTTCGCTGCCAGCAGGGTTCTGACTTGCTACACCGTTGCTCGGTGCGTCGACCGAAAACACTCTTAGTGCTTCACCTTCTGGATCACGGGCAAGAGATGTAACAGCGATTGATCCACTGCTATTTTCGTCGACGATTAGTGTGTCAACATCAAGAATCACAGGTGGGTTATTTTCTCCTATAACCAAAATTGTGACTGTTTTTGATGTTGATTCTTGATCGCCGTCACTGACGATATAACTAAAAGTGTCAGTAGAGCCTGGTGCTAAATCGGCACTGGCTACGTACTTAAATCCGCCCAGCTCGTTGAGTGTGAAATCAAGAGCGCTGATTGGGTTTGAATCGATAGAAGCTGTCAAACAAGCTTCAGCGCTGTCTAGTTGGGTAGAGGCAAAATCAAAGTCATCGCTAGCACCGTGCAGCACACCAGTGCCTGACTGCACTGCGCATTGCTCATCAAAAGTGGCATCGCTGGTCTCTAAAGTACCGCGATATTCGACCTTATAATCATGATCAATGGCTTCTGGCGCGTCATTGACGGCTATCAGGCAAAGAGTAACCTCGTCGGTATCGATTGCCCCATTGATATCTTCAGCTACTACGCTGTATTTCAGAGCAACTGATTGGCGCAGTGCAGGGATGGTTGCCGTGTACTTATTATTTACTGTGTCGTCGGCTTGAAACTGCAGTGCACACTCGCTGGCGTCAAGGCGGATATCACAAGCGGCGGCCAAACTCATGGCGCTATCGATAGGTGCCAAGAAGTCGTTGCAGCTGCCTGCAGCATTTGGGCCTTCTTGAAGCAGAACAAAATTGGTATCAACAGCACCATCATCAGAAATAGTGATTTCATATACATCGCGCTCAGTCAGTAGGGCCGCGCCCGCATCGAGTTGGATCTCGGGGTCTGAGTTTGTCTGACTACCCGTTTCGTCTACCCAAGAGCAGCCGCTTAGTGTCATCATCGCGCAGAGTATAAGTAATTGATTTTTCATGATCTCTTTATACCAGCTCATTTTGGCTATTAGCGAAAAAAATATTCTGAAAGTGTGACGCTGTTCTCACTAACTGGGTTCAGTTAGTTTTTTTGGGACGGAGTGCGCAAAAAACTTAACCAATTCTCGAGCGCTTTGGCAAAATCCGATCGGCTTAAGCGGCGATCTGGAATCGAGTCGTCAAACTGGTTACTCAGGCACACGGTTTTAGGGTCAATGCTTAGAGAGTACGCATTGCCATTAAATTCCGCTTCTTGTGGAAGTTTTAATAGAGATAACAAATCTTCAGCTATTTCTATAGAGTCTTGAATGTCGGATTCCAAAAAAGCAGCAAGGCGAGTATCTTCACCATTTGCGCGTGGGGCACCGTCTTCATCACGATAAAACTGCAACTCGCTCATATCAATCCCTCACGTAGATCGGAAAGGCGGTGTTGATATCGCCTTTAGATAGGGTGTAGCCCTCTATCTGAAAGTTATGACCCGATGGTCCGCGCCACGGTTGAGCTTTCGGATTTTTGCTGTTTTTATAAGCATGTAGTACTGCGTCGATGACGTCTTGGCGGCTCATGCTGTCAGGGAAAAAACTCGAGAACTTTTGCTGCCAACGGTTGCCGTCTTGTACTTCGATAGTGGCTGTGTACACACCAGCTCCATTGGCCTTGGATTTTAATTTTACAACGCGAGCGGTCGATGGATCGCGGCCATTCGGGCGCGAGTGGAAACCCACAGGTTTACCTTTACGATTTATTTCGCCGTCGAAAATATGCCATTGGTTGATCGCAGGCCGCGAGTTGCTCCACTGAGGCGAGTGTCCGGTTGATGCTGTGTTGTTTGTACCCGAATTAGAGTGTTGAGAGCCCTGTTGGCTACCCAAAAGCTTTTGGCCAATTTCAGCGTAGTTGGAGCCCAGAGCAATGAGCACCAGCGCGACGAGTGAAATGAGATTTTTCTTAGTTAGCTTCATGGACTAAACAACGCTTCAAGCAAAAGAGAAAGAGGTGGTTACTTTAACACCCGTCAGACAATTGCGGTTTACAATGCAGATAAGGTTTTAGGGTGCTTTCTTAAAGAACAGACGGTTGAATAACCTGTTAGACACAAAAGCTCGGAATTGGCACCGTGGCTGGTTTTGCTTACGTAAAAAAATACAAATTTGCATCTCTTACTCAAAAGGCGAAGTTGCATGGATCAGGTCATCGAGCATATTAAGGGCAGGCGCGAAGAGAATCTTCATCAGCTGTACCAACTGCTACGGATACCTTCAGTAAGTGCTGACCCTGCGGCTAAGGAGCATGTGCAAACCTGTGCCGAAAAGGTACGCCAGCAATTGGTTGACGCCGGCTTGCAAGGCGTGCGCCTTTTGCCAAGTAGAGGTAATCCCGCTGTCTATGGTGAAATTATACTCAGTGATGATCGTCCGACAGTGCTGGTCTATGGTCATTACGATGTGCAGCCAGCTGATCCTCTAGAGCTTTGGGAAAGTGATCCTTTTGAACCCGTTGTTCGTGACGGAAAAATAGTTGCGCGTGGTTCCAGTGACGACAAAGGCCAGTTCTTCATGCACGTTGCTGCAATCGCGTCGATGATTGCGTGTGACACCTTGCCCTGCAACGTAAAATTCTTGATTGAAGGGGAAGAAGAGGTTGGTTCGGTTCATCTTGCTGATATCGTAGAGGACAATCGCGATCTGTTAGATGCTGATACATTATTAGTGTCGGACACCAGCATGGTATGCAATGAGGTGCCTTCGATCACCACTGGTGTGCGTGGTATGACTTACCTTGAGGTTTCTGTTACGGGGCCCAACCGCGACTTGCATTCAGGAATTTATGGTGGCGCTGTGGTCAATCCTATCAACGCTCTGTGTCAAATGGTCGCAAGCCTTCATGATGAGCAAGGAATGGTGACAGTGCCGGGCTTTTACGATGAAGTGATACCTCTGAGTAACAGCGAACGAGCCGGTTATGCAAATGTGCCTTTCGATACCGCAGAGTATTGTGCCGAACTGGGTGTTGACGCGCTGGGTGGCGAAACTAACTATGACCCGCTCGAGCGCATTGGTGGGCGTCCAACTTTAGATATTAACGGCATTTGGGGTGGTTACACGGGTGAAGGTGCTAAAACGGTTATCGCTTCTCAAGCGCACGCAAAAATATCTATGCGCCTAGTACCAAATCAAACTTCGAAAAATATTACAACCTTGTTTAAAAATCACTTTGAGAGCCTAGTCATCGCTGGAACAACAGTTGATGTGACTTACTTGCATGGTGGAGAACCTGGGCATATGCCATTAGATTCCTTGGCATATCAAGCTGCTAGCAAGGCTTACGAAAAAACATTTGGCAAGGTTCCCTTGCCCCTGCGCTCAGGTGGTTCGATACCATTAGTTAGTATGTTTAAAGAAAAGTTAGGCCTAGATACCATCATGATGGGTTTTGGCTTAGACAGTGATGCCATTCATTCTCCTAATGAGAGTTATGGGATTTTTAACTTTCATCGCGGCACTGAGACAATTGCTTGGTTCCACCACTACTTTGCTATCGCTGCGAAATAGCTCGCTGAGACATATTGAATGACTGCAACTACGGCACCTACAGGCGCACTCAACAAGGACGTGGTTTTACTGTCCTTGTGCCAGGCGATGATGACAAGTACCAATTCTCTGGTGGTCGCCTGTTCCGCGCTTGTCGGTATGTCGCTGGCAAGTGATCCTCTTTTAGGAACACTGCCTGCTGCCTTACAACATCTATTCACGATGCTAAGCACCATGCCTGCATCACTTATTATGGCTAAAGTGGGCAGGCGAGTAGGGTTTGCCATCGCTGCTTGCATAGGTATGGTGGGCGGATATTTGGCTTGGCAGGGCATCGTTCAACACGATTTTTTGATTTTCTCTGCCGGGACGGCTCTCTTTGGTGTACACAATGGTTTTGGCAATTTCTATCGCTTTGCCGCTGTAGAGGCCGCTCCTATTTCTGTGAAAAACAGAGCTATTTCCTACGTGTTAGCGGGTGGAGTTCTGGCTGCGGTGCTCGGCCCTAATATAGCGAGCTGGACTCGTCTGTCAATAGCTGACGCACCCTTTGCCGGTAGTTTCATGGCGGTGATTGGGTTGTACTTATTTGCTCTGCTGGCTATCACCCAACTCAGTCCAAGATTAGGTCAACCCGCCGCGCTGGGAAGCCAGCAGGGTGGTCGTAGTCTGAGTGAGATTGCGAGGCAGCCGCTGTTTCGCATTGCGGTGATAATTGGCGCAGCAGGGTTTTCTTTGATGGTGTTGTTGATGACAGCAACCCCGCTGGCTATGGCCGCGCACCAGCACCCATTTTCTGATACTGCTATCGTTATTCAATTTCATGTATTGGCTATGTTCCTGCCTTCATTTTTTACCGGCAGTCTCATAGAACGATTTGGAATTCGGAAAATCATGGCCCTAGGGGTATTGTTAGGATTAGCGACTACCGCTACGGCCCTAATGGGTACTGGGTTCTGGTGGTTTTTGTCTGCCTTAGTACTACTCGGTCTTAGCTGGAATTTTATGTTCGTTTCTGCCACCAGCTTACTCACCGAGTGCTATAAGCCTGAAGAGAAAGCGCGAGTGCAGGCTATTAACGATTTTTGTATTTTTAGTTGTGTCGGACTATGTGCCTTTGGTGCTGGTGCGATGCAGAGCTTCTTTGGTTGGGGTCTGCTCTGTATATTAGCGATCCCGTTATATCTACTCGCAGGATATGCCGTCTCTCGATTGCCACCGCGAGAGCAGCGGCAAAGTTTGCTGAATAAGGTTGGCTAATGACTGAATTTTTGCGCACTACTTGCCCTCACGACTGTCCCAGCGCTTGCGGCCTGTTGGTTGAACGTGTCGACAACAAGCGCATCGCTCGAGTGAAAGGTGATCCGTTGCACGATTACACTCGTGGTGTTATCTGCGGCAAAGTGTCTCGATACCAAGAGCGTAATCACCACAGCGAACGATTGACTCAGCCGTTGAAGCGAATTGGTGCTAAAGGTGTGGGGATTGATTCTTTTGTCCCGATTAGTTGGGATGAAGCGCTGGACCGTGTCGCTGCAGAATTTAAGTCGGCAACTGCTAATTTTGGTGCTGAATCAATTTGGCCCTATAAATATGCGGGCACGATGGGGCTGATACAGCAAAATGCCATTGAACGGTTACGCAGTCTAGCTGGATATTCGCTGCAAAAAGATACGATTTGTGTCGGTCTGAGTGGCCCGGGTTCCACTGTGGGTTCAGGCATGCGGCGTGGTGTTGATCCACGAGAAATTGCTGAATCCGAATTGGTGGTGTTGTGGGGTTGCAACGCAGTACATACTCAAGTCAATGTGATGCATTTTGTCGCCCAAGCTCGCAAACAAGGTGCGCAGCTGGTTGTTGTTGATCCCTATCGAAATGCCACAGCTGACAAAGCGGATATTCATCTAATGCTCAAGCCTGGCACCGACGCTGCGCTGGCTTGCGCCGTGATGCAAGTCATGATCGCGGAGGGGCTAGCCGATTCGTTATACCTTGAAAAATACACAGACGCCGATCCAGATTTTTATAGCCATATTGCCAGCCGTACACCCGAATGGGCCGCTGAGATAACCGGCTTAGGTGCCGAGACTATTCGAGACTTTGCTCGGCTTTACGGTAAAACGAAACGTAGCTTTATTCGCATGGGGTATGGACACAGCCGTTCTCGCAATGGCGCCATGAGTATGCACGCGGCTATGTGTTTGCCTGCTGTTAGCGGAGCATGGCAATACCGTGGCGGTGGAGCACTGCAAGGAACTGGAGTCGCACACTTTGACATGGAAAAACTGCGAGCTCGCGATCGAGCTGTAGCAGGTGTACGTGAGTTAGATCAATCGCGAATCGGTCCAATTTTGGATGGTAGCGGCGCTGAGATGCAAGGTGCCACACCTGTGAAATGCTTGCTGATTCAAAACACTAACCCGATGGCGGTGGCACCTGCCTCCACGCAAGTCCATGCAGGTTTCAATCGTGAAGATCTGTTTATTTGTGTGCACGAGCAATTCATGACTGAGACCGCAGCAATGGCAGATATTGTTTTACCTGCCACAACATTTGTTGAGCACGATGATATCTACATATCTAATGGGCATACATTTATAGGTTTGGGTCCCAAGCTCATAGACGGCCCCGGAGAAGCAAAGCCCAATAGTTGGGTGATTTCAGAATTGGCCGAGCGTTTAGGCCTAGACGATCGAGATTTCACGCTGAGTGATAAGCAAATGATTGATGAGCTGCTGGCGTATTCCGACTACCCGCCTGCAGCAACGTTTGAGGATGGAGTGCGCTTGGATTGTGCTTTTTCTGAAGACAAAGCTCACTTCAGGGACGGCTTTGAACACCCTGACAAGCGGTTTCACTTCCATGCTGACTGGGCGGCTGTAGGCGATAGTGAAGGCATATTGCCCGCGTTGCCAGATTATGTTCCCTTAATAGAAAAAGCGAGCTCTAGTCATCCTTTTCGTTTAGTTACCGCACCGGCGCGCTGGTTTCTGAACAGTTCGTTTACCGAAGTCGAAAATGGCAAGCGGCGAGAGGGTGGGGTGCCCCATGCACTGGTGCATCCTGAAGATCTGGAGAGCCTTGGTATTGCACCGGATTCCGAACTTCTTATTGGCAATGACCGAGCGGAGTTGCAATTGCAGGCGCGCGCCTTTGACGGTTTGCAGCGCGGAGTCGTTGTCGTTCACAGCTTATGGCCTGGGCACGCTTTCAAGAATGGCTTGGGTGTGAACGCATTAGTGGGCGCAGACTCGCCACCACCTAACGGAGGGGCTGCTTTTCACGATACCGCCGTCTGGTTGCGACCCGCCTGAGCACATATTGATCAGATCAGCTAAATGCTAGGTTTGCCAGAATTCCAAACTAAGCTTTAGGTTAGTGTTTCAGCTTAGTCTTTGATTATCTTGTGATTATTCGGCTATCCCAAGCACTCCGGTACGGCACACCTCTGCAAAAGATCTGAAAAAAGCTCTTTCTCAGTACTTATTCAGCGCAGTCGGCATAGACGTTGATGAAAATTAAGGGTCTGCAGTCGCGTCTTTGATGCGATAGCGTTAAACTAAACGCATTCTGCTCTACAAATATTTACCGAGGATTTAAAGATGGAAAATGCAACTCACCCGGCAGCGGGCGCAGTGCAAAAGAACTACTTGTGGCTGACATTGGGATTTTTTTTACCCGTTTTCACCTTTTACGCGGTGTACACCATTTTTCAGTCACGAGACGCCGTTAAAGGCTCTTGGCTAGAAACCCACACTGATTACCAGATTCGTTTGGTTTCAGTTGTCGCAATCACACTTGCTTTCGGTATTGTGATGGGCGCTCTGCAGTGGGGCTTTCTCGGTTTGATAGCTTTTGGATTTTTGTTTTTGTGGTACGTGATTCGTATTGCCAAGGGTTGGAGCAAGTTGGGTGTTGGCGAAACTGCCGATGCCGGTTGGGTCTAAATCGAATAGAGCTGGCAATCTAAGCAGCTCGCTAGATGCCAGAAGCTGGTCCGCTCAGTTGGATCAGCTTTTTTTCGCCCACGCCAATTCAGATCGTGGGCAACAAATGTCTCGCTACATGCGTGATCAATATTCCTTTCACGGATTATCCTCTGTTCGCCGTCGCGAATTGCAAGAGCAACACGAGCAAACAGTTGGTCCACCTGATGACCCTATCGCTACTGCTCATGCTCTTTGGGCGTTAACCGCACGGGAATGTCAGCTAGCGGGTGTGGATGTTATAAACCGTGCCGCAACCAAGCTAGATGCGAATGTTCTTTCGCAGCATATTGCTCTGTTGGTTCAGCAGAAGTCTTGGTGGGATACAGTAGACATGCTTGCTGCCAATGCGCTTAGTATCGCTTTCAAAGATCAAACTTGCCGGCAAAAGAATCTACGAGTTTTCCGGCAATCTCCCGATTTTTGGATGCGTCGAAGTGCACTTATTTTCCAATTGAAATATCGCGACAATATTGACGTCGAGCTCTTGTTCGCGATCATTGACGAAAACCTAGGCAGCCAAGAGTTTTTTATCAATAAAGCGATTGGTTGGGCTTTGCGCCAGCATGCAAAAATCGATCGAGAATCCGTAGAAAAATTTGTAGCGAGTAGAAATCTTTCAGCCCTATCGAGGCGAGAAGCATTGCGTTGAAAGCTGCAGCTTCATTTCTGGCTTACTGACTAGTACAGGTAAAAATTATGGGTGTCAGGTATCAAAAAATCAGCGATGCTGATCGGAAATTCGTTAAAGCGCAGCCACTATTTTTTGTTGCAAGTGGCACAGCTGAAAGCTCTATAAATCTCTCACCAAAAGGCTCCGACACTTTGCGAGTGCTCGATGGTAACAGGGTGCTTTGGTTAAATTATACTGGCAGCGGTAATGAGACGGCTGCTCACCTGGCAGCGGATGGCCGAATCACTTTGATGTTCTGCGCGTTTGCAGGAGACCCGTTAATTTTGCGTTTTTATGGCACAGCCAAAGCGATTCACCCACGCGATGAAAACTGGTCAGAGTTGCTCGCTCATTTCGACGAGTTTCCCTCAGTCAGGCAAGTGATTGATTGTGAAATTACAGCTGTGCAACGCTCATGCGGATTTACCGTTCCTTTGATGGAGGTGCAAGGCGAAAGGCACCACATGAAGGATTGGGTGGACAAACGGCAAGAGCAAGGATTCGAAAGCTATTGGCGTAAAAAGAACAGCTTGAGTGTGGATGGTTTACCTACCCATATCCTCGAAGATTGAGACAAGAGTTCGCCTTAAAGACGGTTAGATTTCCAACTTTTGTGTTGATTTCCGTCTTTGCCGACCGCATGATCGTTAGCACGTATATGTGCAGATGAGTGCTTATAGGGGTAACGAAGCGTTAGTTTCTAACTTACGTTTGAGCTAATTAAGACTTCCTCCTACTTGCTTTGCGCGCTAAATAAACGCGTAAATTGCTTGAGGCATCCTGTCTGCGCAGTATCAGTTGGTATTCTTTGAATACAATTCCAAGGAGAATTGAATATGAGCTTAGTGAGTACACTGGGTAAGATCGCTATGGGCGTAATGGTCGCTAAAGGCGTTGGTAAAATGATGGGCAATAGCGGTGGTGGAGCATCATCTGGCGGCGGTCTTGGCGGACTACTCGGTGGAGCGCTTGGGGGCGGCCAACAAGGCGGTTCCGGTGGAGGTTTGTTAGGAGGCCTACTTGGTGGCGCTTTGGGCGGTCAGCAAAGCGGCGGCGGAGCCGGCGGTCTGCTTGGCAGTTTGTTAGGCGGAGGCCAAAGTGGCGGCCAGGGCGGATTGGCCGGTCAGTTAGGTGGTCTTTTGTCAGGTGGTTCCCAACAGGGTGGTCAGCAGAGCGGTGGACTAGGTGGCCTGCTTGATTCTCTAGGCGGCGGTGGTGGCGGCGCTGCTGCGGGTGGTATGGCTGGCGGTCTGGGTGGTTTGCTCAATCAGGCTTTGGCTGGACAAGAGCCTCAATCAACGCCAGATACAGAAAAACAAGCAGAAGTTTTATTGCGTGCAATGTTGAGTGCAGCTAAATCAGATGGCGAAATTGATGCCGGTGAGCGCGAAAAACTGATGAAGCACCTCGGTGATGTATCACCCGAAGAGCAGGCATTTGTTCAGCAGGAAATGTCGAGCCCAGTTGATGTGCAAGGTTTGGTTGCATCTGTCCCTAGTGGAATGGAGCAGCAGGTGTATTTGATGTCACTGACTGCGATTGACTTAGATTCACAAGCTGAAGCCCAATATTTACACCAGTTGGCTCAAGGGTTAAATATTGATCAGCAGCAGTGCAATGCAATACATCAACAACTTGGTGTGCAGGCGCTTTACAGCTAGCAATGACTGTTTGTTACTAGTAAGAAATAAGACGGCTATCGCCAGATATGCCGTCTTTTTTATGCCTTTACTTTATTGGATTTGAACAGATTGGTAGTCAGCGAGAGTGCTCTTTCTGCTCGTTCAGTACATTCTTCATCAGTTAGCGGAGCTTGTACTCCAATCGCCCGACGGATTTGTGTGTCTCCAATTAGCAACGAGAGATAAGTCTGGCTGGCATCTTCAACCTGGTTTGCAGGCCAATGACCGCCTTCGGCTGCAGCTCGAAATAGTCGTTCGATTAACGGGGCAACTGTATCTTTTCCAGCTTTGGCTATAGCGTCGCCTAACGTCGTGCCAAGTTCGATGTTGTCGGCTTCCGCAGCAGCGGCTCGATTAAGAGCGATGGCGCGCGGGCTGGTCACAAGTTGCAGCAGAGCAGGGCCGAAGCGACCTAGTGTTTCGATGGGGTCTTTTTTCTCACTTAGGCAGGCTTCTAGCCCGTCTTTAACGTTACGAGCGTTTTCTTCCACCAAGGCTGTGAATAAACCTTGCTTGCTGCCGTACCAGCGGTACAAGGTTTCATTTGAAGCTTTGGCTTTCTTGGCGATGAGTAGCATCGAGGAACTTCGGTATCCGCGCTCCGATAATATTTCATAGGCGGCCTCCTCTATCAGCTTGCG
Organism: Costaria costata; assembly: GCA_036873775.1. Lineage (NCBI taxonomy): Eukaryota > Phaeophyceae > Laminariales > Agaraceae > Costaria > Costaria costata. The sequence continues at coordinate 19,524 of JAYJME010000174.1, read as the reverse complement.
TCGAGCATCTTGTTTTTCTTTGCGCATAAGTACCCCTTCTTCTTTACAAATGCATACACAAGAAATCAAATTAGAAGCGTACACTTTATTCCTAAAGTGAATAGCCTATTTGAGTCATAAGGAGGAGGGTAGATGATTGTGACAGTGAAAAATACATTTCTTTCAAATGTAAGTTCAATTTGTGCAGTTTTAGTGCTCGGTGTTATGGCTGGCTTTTTTTGGACTTATTCTTTTAATGTAAATTACGCATTAAACAATATGAACGCAGATGCTTATTCTGAGGTGCAAAGCCTGTTGAATGTTAACGTCAGGCACAGCATGTTCTTTTTGTTTTTCTTTGGCGGTGCTTTGCTTTCCGCTTTAGCAGCACTATTAAGCTGGTTTCAGCAAAATACTCGTCGTTCGCGTTGGATGTTGCTGGCCTGTATTGTCTACTTGCTTGGTGTTGTAGTTCTAACCAAGCAGATAAATTTACCGCTCAATGCGGAGACTGAATCTTGGGTCATAGGATCCGTTCCTGAGCATTGGCAGGCTACTCGAGATGCTTGGAATCAAGCAAACTTGTGGCGAGTTTTTGCTTCTGCTGCGGCATTTTTCTGTGGGTTGCTTGCACTTATGTCTAAGGAAGCTAAAGACTAAACAAACTCGGGTCATACACGATCTGATTTTTTGTTAGCCCTGTAAAGTACCTTTGGACGTATTGAGTACAAAGTCAGAGCTTGTAGCTGTGCTGGGGTGGCGGTAGCATAAGCGACTTAAATTCAACTCACAGAAATGTCATAACTATCATGGATTTTCTCGAAGAACTTCACTGGCGTGGGCTTTTGCATCAAACCGCCGGAAATGACGTAGAAACTCACCTGCAGACACCTGGGCAAGTAGCCTATTGTGGCTTTGATCCAACTGCCGATTCGCTGACTATTGGGAACTTAATACCCATAAAAATGCTGATGACGTGGCAACGCAGCGGGCACCGACCCATTGTATTGATGGGCGGCGGTACTGGGCTTATCGGCGATCCTTCTGGTCGTGACTCCGAACGTTTGTTGCAAACGGTGGATCAGGTAGAGCACAACATCTCTCGCCAAAGAATAATCTTTGAACAATTGTTGGATTTCGATACGGGAAATCCCTGTGCGGCAACCATCGTTAATAATTATGATTGGCTCGGGAAACTCGGCTTTATTGAAGTATTACGCGATGTGGGTAAGCACTTCTCAGTTAACGCGATGATCAAAAAAGATTCTGTCTCGGACCGATTGAACAATCGCGAGCAAGGCATAAGCTATACCGAATTCAGCTACATGTTGCTGCAAGCCTACGATTTTTTGCACTTGCGTCGCGAACACGGTTGCACAGTTCAGGTAGCTGGCTCAGATCAATACGGTAATATTGTTGCTGGTATGGATCTAATTCGTCGTTATTACGATGACCCTAAAGAGGGAACCGCTTACGGGGTAACTAACAAGCTCGTTACTCGTGCGGATGGTCAAAAAATTGGTAAGTCAGCGGGCAATGCAATTTGGCTTTCGGCCGATCGCACGTCGCCGTATCAATTTTATCAGTTTTGGATAAATACAGATGATGCAGATGTCATCAAGTACCTACATTGGTATAGCTTTATTTCACAAACTGAAATTGAGGCTATAGCTGCTGAACACGAACAGGCCCCGCATCAGCGCACGGCACATCGAGCGTTAGCGCAACACATGACTAAACTGATCCACGGAGAGGCCGTGCTGAACGCGGTAGAGTCTGCTGTGCAGGCCCTTTTTGGTGGCGACGTGAGAGCATTAGACGAGCCGATGTTAGCCGAAGTGTTTGCAGATGTACCTAGCAGCGAGCATGACAAATCAGCACTTGGCGGTGAGGGTGCAAGCTTGGCAGAATTGCTAGCGGATACTTCGCTTGCCAGTTCAAGGCGTCAAGCCCGCGAATTTTTGCAAAATGGTGCAGTCGCGGTAAACGGTGAAAAAGTTGCCGCAGATTATGTTCTCCGCAGTGAAGATCTGATGCACGGTTCAACTATATTACTTAAGCGTGGCAAGAAAAACTGGCATGCGACACAGTGGCGATAGTTATTGAGACGCTGGTTTAGTTATCGCCTTTGACTATAAGCGAATAAGGATTTTTTGTGACGCAGACGACCGAAAAGCCAATAAGCCAAGTCATTGTTGATTTGCAAAAAGATCTCGCTGCCGCGAACTATATCGCTGACCCTGCATTGGCGACATGCTTGCAGTTGATGAATGTTCTTGAAAAACCGCTGTTACTCGAAGGCGATGCGGGTGTTGGCAAAACAGAAGTCGCCAAGGCACTTGCACGCTCAACAGGGCGAAAGCTTGTACGGTTGCAATGCTACGAAGGCCTCGACTTGGGTTCCTCTGTTTACGAATGGGATTACCAGCGACAACTACTGGCAATTCGCATGATGGAGGCCAACGGCGGCCAGTCTGTTGAAGAAGGTATTTTTTCCCAGCGTTTTCTGCTTGAAAGACCTTTAATGCAAGCTATTAGCTCTCCAGAGCCCGTCGTATTGTTGATAGATGAAATAGATCGAGCTGACGAGGAATTTGAAGCGTTTTTATTGGAGTTGTTGTCGGACTGGCAAATCAGTGTGCCAGAACTTGGTACAATTACGGCCAAAAGCAGACCCACGGTTGTATTGACTGCAAACGGTACGCGCGAGCTGTCTGATGCATTGCGTCGTCGCTGTCTTTATTTTTATGTGGATTATCCCGACTTTGATAAAGAGCTGCGAATTTTACGAGCGAAGCTGCCTGAGTTGCAAAGCAGTTTGGCAATGCAGGTTGTGGCTTTTGTACAGCGATTGAGAGAAGCGGAACTACGCAAATCACCTGGTATTGCTGAGACGCTTGATTGGGCAACGGCACTCTTGAACCTACGAGTTGATGATTTGCGCACGGCTCCTCAAGTGATAGCCGACACGCTGGTCTGTCTGCTAAAAACTCAGGAAGATCATGCTGCTACTGACGCAGACGCCATTGCTGAGCTGATCAAGCGATTGCGTTGAACCGATGCTCTGTCAGAGTCGCGCGTTTGAAGCCAAAGACCGTCGATTAATTGTCAAATTGAGCGAGCTGTAGATAGAATCCTGTGCAAAGTGAACATTCAGCTCCACTCATCCTAGAAGCGCGACTGCTTGAATTTGTTCGAGACGCGCGGTCCGTCGGTTTTGACAATGGTTTATCTGAATCTGTTGATGTGCTGCGTCTTTTGCACTGTGCTGATCCGTTTGAGCCTATGGCCTTTTACTGGCAGTTGCGCAGTTTGCTCTGCTGCAGTCGCGAGCAGTGGTCGCGATTTGAAGCTTTTTACGTTGCTTGGTTTTATCCAGAAGAGCACGCGACCAGCGAAGATGGCGACGGCCCCGAGGACTTCAGCGGCGGAGGTGGCAGTAGTTCGGGTATGCGTTACCTCTCAGACCTACAAACAGACACAGTAACTACATCTGAAAAAGAAGAAGCCAGTGGCGGAGGATCAGCTCAAGAGACCCTTTCTATGGCGGATTTTAGGTTTGTCTTTGACAAGGCTGAACAGCGAGCTTTAGAGCTTTGGTTAGATCAACTGGCGCGGCGTATCAGGAGACGGTTGACGAGGCGTCAACGAAGCGCGAGTAGCGGTAGGGTGCTTGATTTCCGGCGCACTACACGCAAAGCTTTGCCTTTCGGAGGCGAGGCTATGCGCCTGAGCTTTAGACGCCGACGTCGACGTCTACCTCGGTTGGTGATATTGATCGATGTTTCGCAATCTATGGACGTCTATACCAAGTTTTTTATGCGATTTGCTATGGGCGTTTCTGGGGCATTTCAAGAATCGGACGTTTACGCCTTTCACACGAGGTTGATTCATCTGGGAGATGTGCTGCGTGAGCAACATGTAGCGACTTTAGAGGTTCGTCTAACAGCGCTTTCTAGGGGGTGGCTAGGTGGCACTCGGATCGCTGCCTCGCTGCAAGAGTTCAATCAACAGTATTTACAGCGAACAGTGCACAGCAGGACGATTGTTTTGATATTTAGCGATGGCTATGACACTGCGGCCAGCGAGGATCTGGCCGAGCAAGTCAAGCATTTGAAGGGTAGGGCGAGTAAGGTGCTTTGGCTGCACCCGCTTTTGGCTCGCCCGGGTGGTCCCAAACTGGATCCGAGTCTGAAACAAGCTCTTCCCCATATAGATGCGCTTCTACCTGCCCACAGCTTAGAAGCAATGGCTCAGCTTGAGCCATACTTGTCTCGATAGGGCGAACTCTGCTGACTAGCCCTGCGTAGCTTCCCACTCAGAAGGCGAATAAGCTTTGATGCTTAAAGCGTGTAATTCCCCTGATTTGATGTAGCTGTCGAGTGCTGCATAAACTTTTTTATGGCGAGCCAAAGTGTTGGCGCCATCAAAGTCAGCACTGACAACAGTTGCTTCAAATTTATAACCATCGCCTTCAAGCGAGGTGTGCTCGTCCGGGAACGCGCTGGCTAGTTGTTCAGCCATGATTTCAAGTTGCATATAAAACTCTGTTATTAGCTAGATGGCGAAGCATAGAAAACGTACTGGGTGCTGTAATCCGAAAACTCGAAATACACCTTGTCGCCTTCTCCTTCGTCAGCCTTGCCATCGAGATTTGCATCGAGAATGCCGTAGCCAAAGCGATAAGGACGTGAAGCGCCAGTTTCTGTTCCTGTGCCAGTGGATATCTTGTCGATCTTCATGAAACGACGCATGAGCTTGCCGCCGCTGTAGATCTCTAAGACTCCGTCTGTTCCAGTCCAGTTCTGCATGGTCCGGCCAAGGCGGTTTTGGGTTTCTTGTGTGCATCCAGCCAAAACCAGTAAAGCGGCACAGCTGAGGGCGATTAATCGGTAATGTAAGGTCACAATTACTCTCCAGTTGGGAAGGTGACAGGATTCCGATTCTACAGGCCGCCAGAGCAACTGGCCACACTGAGATGGCCGCACACCAACAACGATGGCACGGTCACTGCGTGCAAATGGGTGAATAGGGCGTTGCCAATATGGAATGCGACAGTCCGGAATGTATAGTTATTAAGGGTAAAATGATGAGCAGAGCAAAAATATTGGCCGGGTGCATAGCCGTTGCAACCATGGGAGTTGCAGGAGCCGCACAGGCCGGTCTCTATGTAGGAGTGGGTGCAGGTGCAACTCGCGTCGATCCTGTCGTGGGTGACAATCTGAGCATTAAAGATGATGGCAGGGATACAGGATTCAAAGCAGTTGTCGGCAAACGGCTTGCTCGTCGTGTCGCTCTCGAATTGCACTACACATCGCTTGGTACCGCAGAATTTGATCCAGCTGGCGAAGTCGATTACAACAGTTATGGTTTGAATGCCGTTTTGGCTTTGAATGTGCCAAAACACGGTTCAAAGCGACCACAGTTTTTTGTCAATATGGGTGTTGGTGCGCTAGACACCGAGTCAGAGAGCACGGCTACTAATCGAGATAACGATCTGTTGGTAAACGCTGGAGTGGGTGTCAGCTTTCCTATGCGTCACGGAATGTCTTTGCGAGCGAATCTGGAAGCGTTCGAGCGTGATGCAAGTATGTTCAGTGCTGTACTAATTAAAGAATTTGGTGCCTGTCATGGTGAGCGTTGCGCGCACGGTAAGCACAAGAAAAAACATAGCATTACCGATCCGAAGATTGTAGATGAGCTACCAAAGATTGCTACTTCTGCAACGGCTGCTATGGCTGAAGAAAACGAAGGTGCTGAAACTCTAGACCTATTGTTTGGAAAGCCCCCAGTGGCTGAGGAAGCCGTTGAGCAGCCACTCGATTTGGAAACTGATTTAGCTCAGCTAGAAAATGCCTACTTCAACAAAGACTCGGCATACATCACAGAGATGGGTGAGGACAGCCTACAGCTTCTTATTCAGACCATGAGCGATTACTCTGAAATGAAGGTCGAAATCCAAGGCCACGCCGATTCGGAAGAGGCTGGCAGTGCTAGAGCTCTGTCGGAACTACGAGTACTACGTGTAAGCAATTACCTTGTGAAAAAGGGAATCGACTCAGAGCGCTTGTCTTTGGTTGCCTACGGCGATTCCCAGCCTGCTTCTGATGATGCTGGAAGTCACCTTAATCGACGTGTGCAGTTTCGCATTTTGTCGGTGGAGTAAGGATAGCATTTACTCGAATCTGAAAGGCGCGACAACATTAAGAGTTGAAGCGCCTTTTTTTTAAGCTGGAAAACTATGACTGACAATAAAAAGACAGAACTAGCGATTGTGATTGAAGGAGCTGTGGAGCGCTTGCGGATTACTGCATGGGTTTGTGCTTGGGTGTTAGTTTTATCTTTTTGGGTTTTGTCTTATGGTATGTCTTCGTTTTTCAGTGGTATTACGGGTAAAGAAGTCTTGCTGATTAGTTTGATGGGGGTCTTGTTGTCGTCTTTTGCTTTCTTTGACGCGCTAATTCGATTATCTCAGTGCCAAGTTGGCTCAGGTTTCGGGAGCGGAGTGTGTGCAAAGCTTGTGAACGAACAGAGTTTTAGAGCAGTGCCTACGCATCTTATAGACAATGGAGATCAGATCGCAGGGAGCTCTGTCGAATGTTGGTTGCAAGACGTAGCTAGTGATGTGCCCGAAGTGCATCACTTAGCTAAGCAATATAGAAATAAAACCGGTGCTTTACGTGTTGCTGATGCTGTGAATTTAAAGATATTCGCTGATCTACACAAGCGTCGTTTACTGGCAGGGTATCTGCCGGCCTAGCTTGCAAAAAGCAGGGCGCATAGTGGCGCCCATCTGCCCTGGCTGGTCCTAGCTGGACCAAGTGTCGCGTAAAGTAACAGTGCGATTAAATACTAGACGAGACTTTGTGCTGTCTGCATCGCAGCAAAAATAACCCATGCGCTCAAACTGAAATACATCTTCACTTTCAGCAGGGGCTAGAGAGGCTTCGCACTTAGCGTTCTGCATGACGACTAATGAATCGGCATTGAGAGCTTTAGTGAAATCTTCAATAGAATTTGGGTTGGGATCAGAAAATAGTCTGTCGTAGAGCCTCACCTCTGCATCTATCGCAGTAGATGCATCCACCCAGTGAACCACACCCTTAACTTTGCGGCCCTCAGGTTTCACTCCTAGTGTTGCCATATCTACAGTGCAGAGAAGTTCTACAATTTCGCCAGATTCGTCTTTGATCACTTCTTCGCAACGGATCACGTAGGAACCACGCAATCTTACTTCGCCGCCCAGTGCTAGACGTTTGTATTTGGGTGGAGGTACTTCTGCAAAATCTTCGCGTTCAATGTAGAGCTCGCGAGAAAAGGATATTTCACGATCCCCGAACTCTTCTCTCTGAGGATGGTGAGGCATTGTAAGCTGTTCACTTTGACCTTCAGGGTAATTTTGGATCACAACCTTAATGGGGTCTAACACGGTCATGCGTCTTGGAGCATTCTCGTTTAGGTCGCCGCGGATGCAGTCTTCGAGCACGCCCATTTCAATCCAGGAATCTTTTCTGGTGACACCAATACGTTCGCAAAATTGGCGAATAGATAACGGTGAAAACCCTCTCCGGCGCATGCCGCGTAAGGTCGGCATTCGAGGGTCATCCCACCCATTGACTGCACTACTGTCAACTAGAACAGCTAGTTTGCGTTTACTAACAACCGTGTATTCTAGAGCCAGTCTTGCAAATTCAATCTGCTGGGGGTGACATTCTATGTCGATATGATCCAAGACCCAGTCATAAAGCGGGCGATGATCAGCAAACTCTAGTGTGCAAAGAGAGTGGGTTATCGCTTCGATTGCATCAGATATGCAGTGGGTGAAGTCGTACATTGGGTAGATGCACCATGCATCACCCGTGCGGTGGTGATTCACCCGTCGGATTCGGTATATGACAGGGTCGCGCATCGTGATGTTAGGCGACGCCATGTCGATCTTAAGTCGAAGTACCTTACTACCGTCCTCAAACTCACCTGCGCGCATTGCAGTGAATAGTTCTTCGTTCTCTTTTACGCTGCGATTACGAAAGGGGCTATCTTGGCCAGGTTCGGTCAAGTTGCCACGCTGCGCGCGGATCTCATCGGCACTTTGATCATCGACAAAGGCGAACCCATCTTTGATCAATGCCATTGCAAAGCCAAAGAGCTGTTCAAAGTAGTCAGAGGCGAAGTATTGCGCGTTCCATTCAAATCCTAGCCAGCGCACATCTTCGGCTATCGCTTGCACGAACTCGTCGCTTTCCTTTTCAGGATTTGTATCGTCGAATCGAAGATTGCATCCACCATTGAACTCTTTGGCAGTGCCGAAGTTAAGGCAGATCGATTTGGCGTGGCCAATGTGAGGGTAGCCGTTTGGCTCGGGTGGAAAGCGTGTACCTACACGTCCACCATTTTTACCCGCCGCGATATCGTCGCGAATGAGGTGTCGAATGAAGTTGGCGGCGGCAGTGGGCTGCTCTGGCTGGCTCATGAATGTTGAAATCCGTGCATGGGTGACGGCAGGTGCTGTCAAAGCAGAGATTATAGAGGCTCTGGAGCCTTAGGTCGAAGCCATTTCGTTTGGCTGAGCGTGGGTTATGCCAGGCTTTGCAAGGACTTTAAAAATGAGAAGGCAGGGCTTTAGCTAGCGGCGCTTTCCATATAGTGGAGAAACTTGCTCATCACTTTTTCTACGTAATCTCTAGTTTCGGGAAAAGGAGGTATTCCTTTGTATTTGACCACGTTCCCAGGTCCTGCGTTGTAGGCGGCGAGTGTCAGCTTGGGATTGTAGTTAAACCGTTTGGACAGTTTCCCCAAGTACTCAATGCCACCACGCAAATTCTGCTCGTGGTCAAAGACGTCTTTCACGCCTAGCTCGCGAGCTGTAATTGGCATCAGCTGCATCAAACCCTGTGCCCCAGCTGAAGATTCCGCTTTGCTGTCGAAACATGATTCAGTGGCGACAACGGCCATGACCAAGTGTTTACTGATGGAATACTGTTGAGCCAATCTGATGATTAAGGGCTCGTACTTGGCTGCACGGGCTTTCATCGATTTATCTTTTTTGCCACCACAGGAAACAATGTGGGTGCTTTTTTTGGCTATCTTTTTCTTTTTTCTTGGCTTTGGCGTGTTGATTACACCGATGAGTTTGTATTCTTGCTTATCAACTTTGCTAGGGATGATGTCGGTGTGCCAGACAGTTCCGTCTTGGTGCTTGTAGACATATGTCTTTGCCTGCGCCGAGCCTGCACCAAAAAAAAGGGTGAAGACTAGTCCTGCAACCAGTAGTGACGTACGGGAAAAACCCATTGTATCTGCCTAAATTTAATAGCCGTGGATAGGCAAAGGCAGAGCAAATATCGTGCAGATTGACGCGAAGCACGCTGAGCATAAAGCGTACATTCGTGTCTATTTGTCCAGATATTCCAAATGATCCGCCACTGCAGGCCTCGTTTTTAACGGGGCATTGTGGGAGGGCGTACCGATATAGATAAATCCCGCCACTAAGTCGCTGTCGGCAGCATTAAAAAAGTCTTTGACAGCATTGCTATTGCAGAATGGACCACTGAGCCAAATGCATCCAAAGCCGAGATCATTTGCGGCGAGTTGTAGTTGTTGCACAGCCGCACCTGTGGATAAGATTTGTTCAAAAACAGGCACCTTTGGTAGATCCTCGACGAGTGATGCCAAGACGGTGATGATCATGGGGGAGCGCAGTGGTTTAGTTTTGATCATGGCGAGTTTCTCATCACCTATATCGGGGTTTTCCGCTTTTGCAGCTGACGCCAGTGCCTCACCGAGTTGCTGCCTTTGCTCACCCTGAACAACGATGAAGCGCCAAGGGCGCAGTTTGCCGTGGTCTGGTGCTGAGAGTGCACAGCCAACGATTTTGGCCAGCTGATCGGAGTTGGGTACGGGCTCATTTAGGGTGTTGGCAGCGTGCGATGCGCGACCTAGCAAGGTGTCGACAAGGGAGCTCAAGATTAATTCTCCGAATTTAGAGGTTGATAAAATAGTGTTTTCTGCTTGGCAGCAGGGTCTTTAAAGACTGCTACATATTAGCTTTGCTTCTAAATTAATGCAGTGTACACGCGAGTTGGTTAAAGACTGAGCGTGGCACTTGTGATGAATATTTGAAGAGAGCACCCACTCAGTGGATTTTGCTCTCTCGGCTAGCTGTTAGCCGTTTGTAAGAAACAACCGAGATCAAAATTGATGACTGATGCAGTGGTGCGCTATCGCTTAAAAGTTCTGGATGCTGCGGCACACCTGTTTGAGGTGGAGTGTCGCGTAGCGGTGGTCCAAGGCTCCTTGAATTGGACTTTGCCTGATTGGATACCCGGCAGTTACATGATTCGTGAATTTGCGCGCCATGTGGTGACCATGGAGGCAGCGCTCAACGACGAGCGTCTGGCGTATCAAAAGGTGAGTAAGAGTCGCTGGGGTGCGATGGCAACTCAGCCCGGTGAGCTTTGCCTGCGTTATGAGGTTTACGCTTGGGATTTGTCGGTTAGAGGAGCACATCTCGATCAGACTCATGGTTTTTTCAATGGCACGAGTGTTTTTGTGTCTGTTGAAGGAACGGAATCAAAACCCCAGCAATTACACATCGCCGCGAATGACAACTTGCCACTGTGGGAAGTTGCGACAGCAATGCAGAGTATTGATGTCGATGGAAAAGGTTTTGGCCTTTACGGCGCAGAGAACTATGACGAATTGCTGGATCATCCAGTTGAGATGGGAACTTTTGAGCGGGTTTGTTTTGAAGCCTGCGGTGTACCGCATGAGGTGGTACTGACTGGGCGTTATCACGCTGACCTTCGCCGCGTATGTCAGGATCTGAAAAAAATATGTGAGGCGCAAATTCGCTTTTTTGGTGAACCTGCACCAATGGATCGTTATGTGTTTATGGTGATGGTCGTTGGCGATGGGTATGGCGGCTTGGAGCATCGTGCCTCTACTGCACTGATGATTAGCCGCGAGAATTTACCGGCTTATGGCGATACCGCTATCAGCGACGACTACCTAAAATTTCTGGGCCTTTGCAGTCACGAGTACTTTCATACCTGGAACGTCAAACGCATTCGCCCCGCAGAGTTTGTTCCTTTTGACCTGAGCTGCGAAGTCCATACTCGGCAGTTATGGGCCTTTGAAGGAATCACGTCTTATTACGATGATTTGTTTTTGTTGCGTACGGGTTTAATAGATACAAAACGCTATTTGGATTTGGTCGCGCAGACGATCACGCGGGTCTACAGGGGCGGGGGTAGGCATAAGCAAAGTCTGTCTGATTCAAGCTTTGATGCTTGGACAAAATTCTATAAGCAAGATGAAAATGCTCCAAATGCAATTGTCAGTTACTACGCCAAAGGAATGTTGGTGGCGATGGCGTTGGATTTAGTCATGCGCATGCGTACCGACAATCGCATTGGCTTGGATGTGCTAATGCAGCATCTGTGGCAGGAATACTTAGCTGGTAAAGAAGGCATTGATGAACGCCATATTGAGCGCATTGCGGAGGAACTTTGTGGATCTAATCTCAGCGAATTTTTTGATGTAGCTGTGCGTGGAGTTGAAGATTTGCCGCTAGATGAATATCTCGCTGCGCACGGTGTGGAAATGCGTTGGCGACCGGCTGTGTCGTCTGAAGATAAAGGCGGAGCTCTTGAAAGAGGGTGTTCTGTCGACCGAGCCGCACTTGGCTTACAGTTAGGTGCAGGAAATAAAATTGGTTTTGTTTTTCATGGTGGGGCAGCACATGCTGCAGGTGTCAGCGCGGCAGACGAGCTGATCTCTTGGGATGGTTTGAGGTTGACGCCTGCGACCCTTAAAAAACAACTTAGCCGGCACGTGCCAGGTGACATTGTTGTTTTGATGGCCTTTAGACGCGATGAGTTGATGGAGTTTGCGGTGGAGCTACAATCGGCACCGCTTGATACTTGTTCTCTTTGGACCAAAGAAGGGCGCGACCTTGTTCGAGATGAGTGGTTGCTACCTGAATGACTGTCCATGAGGCGCCATTACTCGAGTGTGAAATTAGGCGAGCAGCGGGACCGATCGCCAATGATTGTGCAATACATGTGCTGCAAGATACCCCTTCGACTAACAGTTGGTTGTTGGAGCATGGTGAGTTAAATAAGGCAAGCCTGTGTATAGCAGAGCATCAGGTCGCGGGTAAAGGACGCCGTGGTCGCCAGTGGCAAAGTGACGGTGGCAGTTTCACCTGCTCAATTCGCTTACCACTGCAGGTGTCTTTATCTCAGGCTGGAGCTTTTAGCCTTGTAGTTGCACTTGCATTGCGCGAAGCTTTGAAGTCATTAGGTGTGAGCGGCATTGGGGCGAAGTGGCCGAATGATCTCCTACATGACTGGCGAAAATTGTCTGGAGTCTTGTTGGAAGTAGCTGTTAGTGATGAACAATCTGTTGATTTGGTATGTGGTGCTGGGGTTAATTGGCGGGCGATGCAGCAGCCGGTAGATCAACCACTGGTTGATGTGCACACTTTGAGCTCAGGCCTTCAGCATGATCGCAACCGCTTGGCTGGGATGTGGCTTGCAACTATGCTGCAAGCCAAGACACGCTTCGAACAGCATGGTTTTGATGCCTTTTCTAACGAGTGGCGGGCCTGTGATTTATTGAATGATGCGCCAGTATTTGTTGTGAGAGGCGATGAGCGTTTAGAAGGTATTGCGCGCGGTGTCGATGTTCACGGAGCACTAAGGTTGCAAACTGATCAGGGCATACAATTGTTGCACGCAGGAGAAGTGAGTTTGAGACGGCGATGAAGCTACTCGTAGACATTGGTAATACACGCTTGAAGTCTGCCCTGCTGCACGAAGGTGTGTTGATAGAGCATCGCGCTTTGAGTTGGCATGATGAAGATCTAAGCGACGGTTTGGCAAGACTCTGGCGAGAATTTCAGCCGAGTGATATTGCCGTGTCTACCGTTGCTGGTGGCGCAGTTGTTGATGCCGTCGGGCTGTACGCTAAAAAACATTGGCGGCTAGAGCCCAAAATGGCTGTGTATCGTGGCGAAGTATATGGGCTGCATTGTGGATACATAGAACCCGAGACTTTGGGCATTGATCGGTGGCTGGCAATGCTGGGCGCGTTTGCTCGCCATTCGGGCGCATGGGTGGTGGCCGATATAGGTACTGCAGCCACGTTGGATGTGATTGATCAACACGGGCAGCATTTGGGTGGATGTATCTATGCGGGGATTGAGACTCAGCGCCGTGCTCTTTCGAGGCAAACTGCAGCCTTGCCTTCAGTAGATAACGAAGCAACGACTGCTTTGGCCCGCGAAACTCATGGCGGCATAGCGCACGGCACTTTGTTGTCGGTAGTCGGTGGCGTGCGTGAACTTCTATCTGAAGTGCAGGAATGGAAAGATTGTAAGGGCATTAAACTCTGCTTAACCGGCGGCGCAGCGCCAGTTGTCGCTGAGCGATTGGGGGGTCTGGAGATGGTTTTTCCTGATCTAGTTCTAGAAGGATTAGCGATGAATGAGTTCGCAATTAAAATTTCTACCTCTTTACCCATTGCCAATTCTCTCTAGTTCTTCTATCATTCCATTTTTGGTGGCAGTGCTTCCAAAAGTGCCGGTATAGCTCAGTTGGTAGAGCAACTGACTTGTAATCAGTAGGTCCGGGGTTCGACTCCTCGTGCCGGCACCAGTAAATTCAAAGGCTTAGACGGTTTTCCGTCTAGGCCTTTTTTATTGGTTTTAGCAAATTTTTTTCTAGTAAATTTCCACATCGGCAGCATTTGATTGCCTGCTCTTGCCAAAAAACTCTAATTTCTTCTGTTCCAAAAGCGCGCTTATTGAAGCTGCAGCGTGCTTCTGCCTTAATTATTTTCTCCAATACCCTCTGCAACGTTCCATTAGAAAACGAAGCTGCGATTTCTTGCCCTTTGTTAAGAATTTGTATTATGTGCGGTTTCGACATTGGTTCGGGGCAGGTCAAACCTTTGGAATGGCGCATCTGAGTATCCAGTGGGCGGTTGATTGCAGGTCAGAACTCTAGCAATTCAGAGGTGAGCATTTCAGCTCAACAAAAAACAGCCGTAAATCTCTACGCAGAGTTAACTACTGCGGTTTGCTAGCTAGACCGTTTATGAGGTTCGCTTGCCTAGATGTTTTTTAGAAAACACCTAACTGCCTGTACTTATGGATTTTTACTGCTTTTTTGCGAGAGTAAACTAAATGATGGATCGTCGTCTTGTCTGGTTATTGGGCCTTGTTACTGTTGTAACGGCAGGTTGCAGTTGGGTGGACTCTTCGGGTCGGCAGGAAAATCGAACCCCGGGACTGCTCGATCAGACACAGTTGTTAGTAGAAAATCGAGTAAGTACAAACTTGGGGTTGCTTGACGAAGATAGAAACTTAGACAGTTTTTTCGCTGAACGAGTAGCTCAGGGCGGCGATTTAAATGAAGTTTGTATTGCCACAGGCGGCGTCTTTGCCGGCATTGCTGCTGCAGATTTTGCAGCAGACTTAGATGCTGCATGCGATCCCCTTGTCTCGCAGAGCTGTGAGATATCCCTTGAGGTTGAGCTGCTGTCGAGTCAGCTTTTTGCGACTGATATTCCTGCCTTACGGCGACCTGTCGCGCAACAGTATGCATTGACAATGCAGGACACTGATGGAGCCTCTGCAAGCCAGCTTTTAACATTGTGTATCAGTTCAGAATCTACTGCTCCCACTGCAGCGGATGACAGCTTTGATGTGCAACGTGATGTGTTGCGGGAATTTGATGGTATGGAGTTCAATGCTGATTGTGGGCCGCTAGTCGCGTCTGGGGTGTTGATCAATGACAGCGATGACTTTGATTACAGCGAAGACGATGCGAATTTGCAGGAGTGTCTGGTAGCACAATTGCTGACACCGCCTAACAACCACCAAGGTGTTTTTGAGCTGGAGCCTAACGGTGGATTTAGCTATGACGCGGGCACGACTTTGCAAATTGGGGAAACTGATAGTTTTACCTATTCCATCAGTGATGGTCTAAACGACAGCGAGCCTGCAACTGTCGTCATCAATATAACGGGAATCAATCTTCCTCCGGTTGCACTAGACCCCACGTTCACAATTGATGAAGACACGGTGCTCGTACTTAATGCAGCTGGTTTGGCTAGCGATCCTGAAAATGGATCGTTGCAGCTTATATCTGTAGGTGTGGCAGAGGCACCGACTATAGGTCTGCTGAGCTTTGATGCCTCGCCAGCAGAGATTCGTTACACCCCCAATGCGAACGCTTCTGGCACAGATTCGTTTAGCTACCGAGTCGCAGACGCCGGTGGTGAAGTTGCAGATGGAATAGTGTCTATCACGGTGACACCAGTCAACGATCTTCCGACAATAAGCTCTGCTAGCACTTCGTTAGCTGTAGGTGTTTCGCCCGCGACTGAGACAATGTTGTTCACACTGTTTGACCAAGAAACAACCCTTGGCGGCTTGACCGTTAGTGTTAGTTCAGACGACGAACTAGCAGTCACAGTAGTGGAATCTCAAGCGGGCGCTGACGGTGAAGCAGATAACTGGCGGGTAGTGTTCAGCGGGGTGGCAGACGGCACAGCGATTGTCACCTTGAGAGTTGATGACGCGCAAGGCGGATTTAGTGAGTTTGATATAGACGTCACGGTAGGCACGGGCGTCAGTAGTCAAAGCCCTGTCATTGGCAGTCCTACGTTGACAGCGACAGTAGGTGCGGCGAGTAGCTGGACGATTCTTGCTGATCTGTTGGCGACGGATGGGGACAGCCCAGACGGGGACTTGGAGAT
>JAYJME010000173.1:0-31902 GCA_036873775.1 Costaria costata | reverse complement strand
AAATTTATCTCGGGAGAATAATAAAAAGGAAAATAATATCCATAATACCATAACTCTCCAAAATTATCGTTACGTTTTTCAAATTCGCGGACTATAGTAATGTGTGGGGACCATCTGGGGGCGTTTATATTGTGATACTGAGGAATAAGCTTCCTATAATATCGGGCGATTTCGGGATCTATTCTTAATTCGCAGGTTCCGCCCCGGTAGCTAACCCACCCTTCGCCCGAAATAGGATAAAGTGCCTGACTCATTATATCACTAATTTTTTCGTTGTCAACCCCTAAACGTTGTACTTCTTCAAAATTTCGTTGATCTCAATTAGGGCCTGTTCCTGCTTAGTCTGTGTGGTCACGCAATCAGACAGGTTCCCGTAGTGTTCCTCAAGGCAGGACATAAGTAGGGCCTTAATGGCTTGTTCGTCGGGTTTATATCTCAACTTAGATTCGGCGTATAATTTACCCAACCTAACTTCCTTTTCCCCGAACCATCTAAGAATATCGTCCTTATGTACCTCTCCGCGACGAATAGCTTTTAGATGCTCATTATGCCTACGTAGATCTAAAGTTCCTTCTTCAAGAATCATTTCACATTCATAAGCGAGCCTCACAAGATGGCAAGAATATTTTGTATCATGGCCCATCTTTTCCACTAATTCTTTACGTTTTCCTTGTGGATTTTTATTGTTAAGTTTATGCAACTGGCTAAAACTGTAGCCTAAAAATTTGTGGTAGCATCCTTTATGAAGAAATATATCTCTATTATCTCTAACAAGTTTAGCTATATTTGTTGAATGAAGTATGCATTCGTATGGTGTATACAACGTATCGATCATGTTGGGATTATTCTCCATACATAGCTGGAAATATCTCACAATAGAATAAATAGTTATATCATATACTCTGCCATCACCACCCATTGCGTGAGAATCTATAATGCCATGCTGTTGAAACTGTTCAAATCTTTGGACCTGTTTACCGAACCCAATGATTTCGCCCTTAAGATGGGTAAATAAATCCTGTTTTAAAGGGATCGCATAACCGTATATATCAACGTCACTTGAATCATTCGATATTCCATACGCTACGGAACCAGTTAAAGTTTCATATGCAACATTAGAACTTAGCCATCTAGGAGGATTTATTAATTTTTTATCTTCTAGTTTTTTTACGTAGCCACTCATTCTATTTCCTTTTTTAATTTTTCTATATTTTTTAACGCAACAGAGCAGCAAAAATTAATGAAGTCATTATCAGTCATATTATTTTTCATCATATTTATTTCTTTATGCACCCACTGAACATTTCCCTCAACATAGCCAATATTTGAATCAATTCTGTCTAAAGAAGCGGTTACATGATAAATAGTTTTTAAATTTAGTAAGATTCCGGATAATGCACATTTTTTATCTTGTTTTAAAAATAATTCCCAAACGTATTCTGGAGTTATATTAAATTCTCTACCTTTTTGCTTCGCATTAGATTTAATCCTGCTCCAAAAACCAGCAGACATTTCCCCTACCACGCATTTTTTACTAAATTTATATCTTGTTTCTTCGTCTAAATTATACCACTGATTTTTAACTCTATCTTTTAATTGTTGCAATTTTTCAGGATTTTGCTCTAATACTTTTTTATAAGGATTGTTTTCGCCTGAAAAATCCGCGTGATTATCAGACATTCTTTGCTTAGTTTCATTTGTATGTTTTTTACCAAAAAATGGATTATTTTCACCAGAAACTCTGTCAGATACTCTTTGCTTTTCCTCGTCAGTCCAAGGTCTTCTTGAAAAATAACCTTTTGGGGTAGAAAAATTATATTTTTTGAATAAGTCGCTTAAAGTTCCTCTTGATATATTTAAATATTCGCAAGCTTCCGTTATATATTCAAAATTTTCTATAACATATTCTATTTGTTCTTTGGTGATTGGATTTCTTCTGGGCATATTTGATTCCTTAAATAAGTGGATATGTTCACACTTATAAAATACTCAAATATGAGCATACCCAACAATTTTTACAACCCCAATTCTTTCTCAATCAACTCTAGTTCGATTTTAGCTCGTAGCTCGGGGCTTACCAACTTCTCTAGGCGGCCCTCAAGTAGCTCAAGTTCCCGGCGTTTTGCCGATAGAGATACCTTGTTGACTTTATTCTGAAAATCGTTTACCCAATCTTCGTAGGAATATCCCTGCCACTTAAACACCAGCGATAGGCCGAGCGTCTTTGCGATTTTGTCCCAAGAGGACTTCCGAGATTCGAGAAAGGCCCACATATGGAGCAACTGTTCCACATTATTGACTACCTGAATATTCATCAGGTTTTTACCGTCCGAATTTTCCGAAAACTGGCAGTTCGTCTTATATGTCTGGCTTTCGATCCGCCCGATCTCTTTTTTCTTTTGCTGAACTGTATCAATTAGCTTCTGAATTTTTTGATCTTGTGTTATATCTGACATTCTGTTTTTTCTCCGTTTTGCGATTTAATAAAAAGTTTCGTATTCAATTCTTTAACTAGTGGGCCGATATGCTGGCGTTCGTCTTTATCTATAACTTTGTCAGGACGGTAGTAGGTTTGATACCAGCCATCAACTTTTGTTTCAACTGTTTTCCAAGTTACAGTATCGATACGCTCGTGCTTAATCTCCCCATCCTCAACCCATAACTTATGTCTTTCGTCGTCTTCGTGTCCGGCCTCATTATACTTACTTACATAAAAAACATTACCAACCTTTTTTATTTTTTGGAAGTAATATCCCCAGTGATATGCGTCTTTTTTATTATAATCATATGGTTCTTTAATAAATTCTACGCAGGGCGAGCCATGCAAAGACCCGGAAAAACGCTCTACAAGTGATAAATAATCTTCATTCGGGGCCTCGGACTCCCATATGAAATTATGAGTTTCCCTGTTGAACTCTTGTGTTACTGTATTATAATATACGTTTCCCTCGGGATTTATTCTCCATTCATATTCGCCGTATAATTTATACCATTTACATTTACCTAGGGCAATATATTTAACATTTGATTTATCTAGGTATTCATGGCCGGGCTTAATCTTCTTGGGGCTTATCTTTCGTTCCTTTAGTTCTGAAAACGCCTTCATATCTTGATAGTCGGGACAATTCGCCGGAAGCAAGAATAAATCCTTACCTTCCCAAGCGTATACGAACTGGCCCTCTAGTGCCTTGCCCGGATAAGAATTACAATTCTCCAAGATAAAAAGTAAATTATCAATTGTGATTTCAAATTCAAATCCTCGGGGGTCGTGTACGCGGGCATAGGCCTGCCTGCCGCCCCACCGGCTACTATAGTCGCCCGCCTTCTTATTTAGGACAAAGCCATCCATAGGCTCGTTAGAGGCCTCTATAGGGTCGATAGCTTTATTACGCCACCCTTCCCAACTTTTTTCTTTGCGGATTTTCCCGTCTTTACCGTAACAGATAACATAGGCGAGTTTACCTGTGTAGCAACCTTCACGCTCTTGAAAGCCAACCCGGATTTTCTTTGGAATATAAATAGTCATTATTTCTTCTGCTTAAAAATAATTACGTCCCCTTTAAGGGACAATAGAACAAACGGACCTACAAAAATACAAACTAACATCATTTGTAAAAAAATTGCAAGCGTAATATTTTCTAATTTACGAAAATGATCAATTATAAAATACAATGGGATAATAACCCATAATACAGCATATACAATCAAAAAAATTATTAAATACATTGGCTGTGCATACCTTTTTCAATTTGGCGATACTTGTATAAATTTTTTAGAACAATCTTTTTGATTAACATTATTTCTTCCATAATGCTATCATATTGTTCTTTATTATATTTAGAACTCCACCTAGAGCCCCACCAGCTACTATCGCTATCGCCCCTATAGGCATTATACGCCCTAGACTCAGCAATAATAATTGTTTTATGATAACTTCTAAGCCTTTTAAGACTCATCTTATCAATTTCTTCTTCTTTAAGTATTTTCATACCGATTCGCTCTCGGCGGACTCCATATCAACTTCACCAGCATCCAAGCCTTCTGTTTCAAGTTTTCTAAAAGCTTCGGACTTGAATTTATAAAACGATGGGGCGATTTTGTCAACCCGTAAAACGACGCCTTCATCACAAGGGGCCGTATCATCAAGTGGAAGACATTGGGTAAGATGCATATCCTTAAGGAATTTCTTCCCCGAGTAAATATTTACATCAACATCCTTCTTCTTGCCACGCCAAAGTTCCGGCACATATTTCATACCCGCCATATCGCAAAATTCTTTAACCTGATCCCATGAAAGATCAACGGAAATCCCGTCTGGATTCACATGCAAAACCCGGTAAACATATACTTCGAATGTACCCTTTTCGATCCGGTATGAATAATGTTTTTGGATAGGTTTATCACCGGCCCATCCTACTAACTCACCCATTACCACGAAACCCTTAGGAATAACATTCTTATATCGCTCAAGCGTTTGATTCCAGATATCCAAATCGTAAAAATGTACAAGGTCTTTTCGGGACAAATCCTTAATTACCCGCCGTGAACCAGCAAAATAATCATATTCATGTTCCTGAACCTTAAACCCGAACCACTTGAGCCACTTTTCTTTCTTGGTCAATTTGCGATCACACAATTGATTAGCAAGACGAAAAGATGAACCGTGTAGCTTAGCGGTGATAACAATATCTGTATTATCATCAATTACGTTTTCACACTTCAAATAGTGGGAAGTTGATACGTGTTCGGGCATTAATTTTGCTTCAATGCGGGACTTTCTCAATTCCTTATTTTTCGATGCGTTCGGGCCCTTCGATGAATTAGTTTGTCTTACTACATATTTTTTACAAACAAGCTTTCCATCAATCTCATTGAAGCAGTCACCCTCTTTAAGTTCGTTTGGGTCGCCCAGATAGGAGATTGAGGACAGTGGAACAAAAATCGCCGAAGATGGATGCTTGCGTAGAGTAATTGTACGAACACGGCACGAATCTTCAAGATATCCAGTTTTTTCTTTGTTTAGATTCTTTTCTGAATGTCGAAACAAGTTATTAAACGAGGCAAATTCTTCGCTTAACTGAGTTTCTGCCGTAAACAAAATCCCTAATTGACCAACCTCGGTATCTTTTCCTACGAGGGCGGAAAATCCGAAACACGGAAATTGAACGAGATTATCTAATCCCTTAAGAGGAACCAGTGAGTTGACCCGTACAACAGTAGCACAATAATTTGGGTCATTAGTAACTAACTTCATAATCAATCCTTAAAATAGGCATACGCAAGAATAAGAGAAATCAAAAACGCCGGAACAGTTAGGGTTAAAATTACCCCGATTATTTGCCCTGTGGCCAGAATAGCGACCATAATACTGTAACTCCAGATACGAGTAGTGCAAAAATTTCGCAGAAACCAAAACAAACACAGGCTAACATTGTAAATCAAATTCCTTATTCATCATATCCTGAATCGCAATAACAAGGGTGTTTTTTGCCACAGCGGCAGTACTCAGACATTATATCCGATCTTTCAGCGTCTGTCAAGAGGGCAAATTGCTCTTTTACAGAAAGAATATGCCCGGAACTTTCGAACCGGGCACCATACTCTTGCTCATTAGAAAAATAGTCGTTGGTCATTTGTATAACTTCAAATCAATGTAGGTATCACGATTACATACCGGGCACTTTGTTTTACAACAATCCCCGTCACGTTGGTCGTATATTATTTCTCCATCGCTAACCTTAGATCTTATCACAGACTTGCAATCTCTACAAGTCCAATCGTAGGATTTTTCAGAAGGTAACTTGCCGCGACTAAGAATTTCCATATTACGCCTCTTCGGGTGTATTTCGATTTAGATAAGGCTGCAATCTATCATCGTTGAATTTATCGGCCTGTGCAGCCACTTCCTCTGTGATAGCCTCGGCTGTAACATCAAGCGGATACCACTCAATCTTACCCTTCTTTTTCTTTTCTGCTGCACGTTTTACAGTCATAACTTGATTGTAAATTTTCTTCATGCCGACTTCCTTAGTGTACTCTCCCCAATTAAATAGGGCTGTAGAGTGCAGATGAATAACCGTAGGAGTCCATACGTCGCCGATAAGTGCCAGAACGAATAGGGAAGTAGTAAACTTACCACCGACCTTTTCGATTTGATCCTTAATGTCGGCATATTTGCCCTTAACTAGCTCGCTAGTCTTTGCACGAACGCTAAAATCTTCCTCATTTAGTTGTTTAACCAAATTCGAGTAAATCTTGGAGTTGTTATCATCGCTCCATCCAGTAATACACGAACGTGAGTCCAATAGAACTACCTTAAGTTCATCCAAGGTTACGGTCTGGTTAGACGCCGCATCCCATCGACTAAAAACGCCCTTATCGCCCTTGTAATCAAAATACAACGTCATTGGAGAAGGGATCTTGTTGCCATTGTTGCTGCTTGTTCTGCTCATTTTCAATCTTTCTTAAAAGTTTCTCTTTTTCTTTAGTCAACGACTTTATTGACTTATTCAATTTATTTATTTCACCGGACAATATTGTAGAGTTTGCCCTATCTCTTAGATCGTGAATTCTTTGTGTGATTTCACTGATTCTTCTTTCAATTTTTTCGCTCATTCTACTGACGACCACAAAATTTCATTATCTACAACTCTTGCCGCAATATCGCCATTCAAAAAACCACGAAAAGCTATCTGTGCTGCAATCATATTTTCATATTCTCTGATTACCACCATAATATCATCCGTTTTTTTAATTCCGGCATTAACGCATTTATCAACAATTTCCTCAACTTCTAGGTAGGAGAGTAATAAATATTTCTGCTCATCCTCTGACCATTGAAGGTTCTTAGGGCCGATTATTGAAACTATTTCTAAGTGTCTGTTGTTCATAATTATCTAAAGGAGTGTTACAAAGGAAAAAATAAGGGGTGGTGGGTCCGACCAACTAGGGCTGAGCGACTACATTATACCACTCCATCCGAACCCTTTGTCCGAACGTGTCGTTTCTGAAAGTTCATCAACTACCATAAATGCTTCATCATTATATTTCTGAATTATTATTTGGGCGATTCTAGAACCCTTAGGTAGAAATACATCTTCGTTGCCCGTATTTAAAAGACATACAGAAATGTTTCCTCTATAGTTTTCATCAATAACGCCCGCCAAAACGTCAATTCCGTTTTTAGCAGACAGTCCAGACCTAGGCCAAATCAAACCAACATGCCCCTCTGGGAATGCAGTAGAAATGCCAGTATCTATAAGAGCCCTTTCTCCGGGCTTAATAAGTGCATCAACGATGCTATAAAGATCCCTACCGGCATTGCCTTCTGTTTGTAACGGAACTTTTGCATCTGGATGGTTTAATTTTACTAATATCATCGTGGTGTAACCTTCTTAATACATGCGGGACAAACAAAAAATGCAGTCTTTTCATGTGGCTTAACCATACACATTCGGTTGCATCTATTGCATTCATGCTCAGACAATTCAAACTTTGGGCGATCTCGCGGAGTAAGAGAAACCTTTGGTGTCTTTAGCTTTTCTGCCGGAATATCCCCTGACGCACCAGTATCTCTCCACAAATTTCCCGTCCATTCGGGCCCGCCGCCATTACGTTTTCGGACTTGCTTGGCCGGTGCTATATCATTAGTGGTAAAATCCTCTTCGGGATTAGCCACCTTCTTGGGCCGCCCGCGTTTCTTCTTAGCTGGTTCCGGAGCCGCCGTATTACCTAGGAGTTCATTCGCCATAGCAATAATTTCCGGGTCATTAAGGGCCATACCTTTTTTCAGCAACTCTTTCGCCGTTTCAACTAAACTCATATTTTTTCCTTTTTGCTAAATCTTGCATTATGTCGGACATTTTTTTAACATTGTAGATTCTTCCCTCTACTTCATCTATTCGGGCCTTTGCCAGTATCATCATCTTATTTAATCTAGCACACATTATATCTTCCTTCATCGCTAGATTATATTTAACCTCATGCTTTGTGTAATCGCCCTGAACAGGAATAAGTTTTGGTGATATTATATACATGATTGACGATTCTGCAAATCCTAGTATCATTTTCTGGTGATTGTAGGACTTTTGCAAAACGTCGGCATATTTGGTTAAAAGTAGTGAATCTAATAGAAGGTCTTCTCCGGACATTTCCCGGATTTCATCGTGTCCTAGGGCCAGTATATCAGATATTTTTTCCTTGTCAAGCTCTGTTTCGAAAAATCCCGAAGATTCCACCCACGAGTCAACGGAAAGCAGGAACTTGTTGATTTGTTCATCAGCATCTTCAAACTTGTTCATAATTTTGCTTTCCACTCTTCATCATTTTCTTTACAATCAAAATATATCAATGTGACTTCATTTAATTCACACCATCTTTTTTTAGATACATCTCTCGCTTTTCCTTTGAAAAACGCCATCTTGTTTTTATGGAAAAAGTGCGTGTATTCCGTATGCTGTATTCCATTTACCTCAACCATTATCTTTCTGGTTGGTATATAAAAGTCCGCAGTTAATGTTGAGTTTTTCCCTTTAACAGCCGAACCCGGAAGATTAACTTCCTCATAAATACGATCAAAAGGAAAAATATCATTAAGTAATTTGCGGGCCCTTTCGTGAAGCTGGCTACAATGTTCACTGGGCGACGATGCCAGACTCCACGTATGTTCTCTACCGTCTAATCCTTTTACTTTCAACTTAACATCTCTCTAATTTTATCATTCAGTAGTTTTAGAGCTTGTTCGTTAGTATCTAGGAAGTTATACAGTTTTTCTTGACCCTGAAACTTGGCGAATTTTTCAACGTCTTCGCCCGGAAACAATGTGGCGAAATTCGGGTCTTCACGGACGTAATCACAAGTGAACCATGCACCGGCCTTGGAAATTAAGCCCATCTCTTCCCCTAGTATAAGCAATTCTTGGGTTTTGTCAAGTCCTTTTCCGTATCTAATCCAGCTTTGACATTCGATTCCGGTCGCCCCCATAGAGCTATAGTGAATCTTCCAGTTTACGGCCTGTCCGATTTGGTTAGTCTCACCTTCCATCCAAGGGGCGATACTTTTAACCTCTAGTCTTGTGTCTGCCTGATACTGAATCTTAACACCGCAGTCAGCCATCTTAGAGGGCCCGTAACCGCTTGTATTCGTAATCAGGTGGGTGATCATAACCATCGTAATTTTGTTGTTAGGAACGATTTGGCCCGCCTTCTTAACGAAGTTTGAAAGAATCTTGGGAAGTCCCGGACGCATAGAGCCCGTAACATCCTCGTCTAGTTCCTTACTTGGAATAAGCGACGATACCGAATCGATTATACATAGGGCCCCTTCGTTTTCTTTAGCGGAAATAAGTTTAAGAGTAATCTCTAAAAATACTTCGGCAGAAATTGGTTCATCCTCAGCCGTAATAATAATCATTTTCTCAGGGTCTAATCCATCAACATCAAAATTCATTTCTGATAGGCGGCCCTCGGCATTGATATAAATTATCGGGCGGCCCTCTTGTTGACAATTAAATGCTATCTGCATAGCCGTAGTAGTATTATGGGTCACATTAAGCCCGTCTGTAATATAAAGCCCGGACGCACTATCTACTTCAATACATTGGCAGAATTCTCTACCGGCCTCTGTAATACTAGATATAGTCTTAGTTGTTTTTTTCTTTGTTGCGACTTCTTTTTCACGACCCATTAGATCGCCCGGATTATCGGTATTGACAACTATTTTACAAACACCATCATTAATATTCAATGTTACAAAAAATCCACATGAGCGGGCTACTTCTGCAATATCTGAGGCGAACTGCTCGTTAGAACAATTGTACTCCAGATATCCATTTTTATGCTGGCTGCCGTTTGCACTCATAATCCCCCGAAGAAGACTCATTCGACATGGCATTGAATTATACTTATAAAGATCGGGGATCTTAAGTTCTTTACGGGATACATTAAGTCCTAGCGATTTAATTACATAAGATACATAATTTACATTCGGGAGTCCAGTATCGGGAATTTGTACAATTTGGTTGTCGCTATTAACATATAATGAATACTCGGCAATAATTGATCTGAATTCTTCTCGAACGTGCATCGGGGTAATATCAACAGACGGAACAGTTTTGTCAAGTACTCCATCGGCCAATAGAACGCCCATTGCATACGGGTTTAGTGGAACTTCTTTACTGTAGAATTCTACGGGGCAGATTGGAACGCACCATCTATCACGATCTGTATACGAAATATGCTGCAACAATTCTTCGGTTGTTTTGGTTTCCCAAATATCGCACGAATCATAGTTCTTTTTAACGAACCACAGGTGGCCCCCGTCACATAGGCAGGAAGTACCATCACTAAAAGAAACCTTATATACAGTTTTTTCACCCTGAGGATAAATCCCCATTACTTTAGTCGGCCCCTTATCTCCACATATAATATTTCCTATTTGCAGGTCCCTCATTTGGACGGGCCCGATTGGAGTGTATATTGTAGAACTGAGTGGCTGAGCCTTACCTGACTTTTGAGCCCCCGAGAGCATTAGCCAAGTTCCCTCACGAATTCCACCCTTTAATTGAACATCCAATATAGGACTAATAGATATAGTCTTAAGATTTTTCTTTGTTTCAATGATCTGAGTACCGGTCTTAATAATATCCCCGTACTTTTTCTTAATATCTTTTAGAATAATAGATACTTCGGATTTTCCCTTATCTTCAACGACTTCTTCAACTTGCTTCTTTTTCGCCATCTATATTCTTCAACTTTCCAAAAAGGCCCGTTTGCTTTTTAACTACGGGTTTAGGTTTAACAAATTCTTCGACTACTTCTTTTTCCACCTTGATATTAGCCAAAGCGTCTAACTTCTCTCGTGATTTCTGAACGCCAGAACGTACATAATCCGGTATTTTTCTAAAAAATCCGATGTATGCTATGTTCCATCCAGTACCATTGAGATAATCAAGAACCGCTTTGTCTCCAAATTCTTTAACAAGAATCGATGCGGGCATAATTGTAGCCTTGTATCTATCTTCTTGTTCTTTGTTCCAGAATTTGTAGGAAGGGTCTCCAATATCAAACTTTTTAAATGCCCTCAAACACACTATTTCAGCAATATATTGAGGGGCTGTACAAAATTCGCCAGTGGTAGGTGAGCAATACGGACTGGCAACCGTTCGTTTTTTAGCCATAATACAATCAGCAAAAGAAAAAATTATATAGATTCTAGCAAGCGGGCTTTGCGGGCTGGGTCTTTGAAATACATCATCTTTACATTATCGGGCGTCAATAAACGAGTTTCCCGATTGGAATCAATTTCATTTTCGGGCCAGCAAAATTTTCTAACTTCAATTTTGTCACCGTCTAAAAGCCCGACCACAAGTTTCTTGTAACTGATACTATTATCAGCAGAATTTAAATCAACATCTTTTACCGCACCACGGAGAATAAACAACCCATCAAGGCCGTTTGGATCGGAGAACATTACGGTTTCCGGGGCCCCAAACATCAAACTTTTTACCTCGACAGGATACAAATTATTCTCTGTACAGTATTTACACATTCTATCAAAAGGGCTATCAGTTTCTCTATCATAATCTGAGTAAATAACTGTGCCATTGTTGAGCTTAACTGACCACAGCATATTGAGGCTACGAATCAGCGACTTAACATACGAATCTATCTGAGTTGTTATTGGGGTCATCTGCACTTATGTATAAATGATGGGTCGTTTGTGACTTTTTTAGCCTTACGTTTTTCATCCAAATACTCGGACGCGGCTTGAGTCATAACTACTACACCGCGATCTTCCTTCTTTGCAAACAAATTATGCAAGTAGCCCATTTCCTTAGGCTTCTCTTCATCGGGCTCAACCTCGGGCTTCTGATTGAGTCCCAAATATTTCTCAACAGATGCTTCACTTCGCCCGAGTTTCTTAGCTAGTTTCTCAACGCCAATATCTTTGTATTTGTCAAGATAGGCTTTTTCCTTTTTAGTCATTGGTCCAGATCTCACTTTTGATGCTCCCTTCGAGCTAATGTATAAAATGACTTATTTTTAGTTTTCAGGTATTTGACGTAGTTTTCGAATACGGCCTTATTAACCTTGACGTATTTAGCTAGCATATTCTGGCTACGTCTAAGAATATCCATTCCATATGGATCATAAAGATCGCCCTTCCAAAACCATACAAAATATAGATCGAACTTTTCATAACATACAAGTTTGGCAAATGCCTCGGGCTCGTCTACAGAGTTCCCGCCCTTACCGAAAAATGTATAGTTTTCTTTCTTGACGATCTTCTTTGGGGCTTCCCCACGCTTTACAGTAAAATCTTCCCGTCTAATCATTTTCACTCACATTCAATTTAGAAAGAGCCTCTTTGAGTTTCTTTATGCACTCAGCCTTGGTGAAACCGGTAACACCAAAAATGGCAGTATTATTAATACCCTCGGCCTCTAAATCGGCTTTGGTTAATTTATTTGGACTTAAACTTCCGTCTGACATCATCGGGAATATATCAATAGAAAAATTTATTTGTGCGTAGTGTGGAATCATATCTCACCAGTTTCAACATATTTCTTTTGTTGGGCGGGTGTTGCCCGTTTGATTTTTGCATCTAGGGCGTTTTTATCCCTACGTTTAAGGGCGTCATTTGTGCCATCGGCCTCGGCCTTTTCTTGCTTTTCGTAGTGGCCCATACGTTCCCAGTTACGATCAGCTAGTTGCCCGACTGTTACCATAGTTTTAACTTGGGTATGTGGACAGCTTAAAATAACTCGTCGGGCGGCCCCATTACATTTTTCACATACACAACAGGGTTCGTCAGATATTTTTTGAAATACTTCAAAGGTATAGTTACATTCAAAGCATTCCATGTCGTACATTGGCATCAAATAGGTTCCTTGTTTTTTTGTTTTGCAACAGTTATTACTCGACCCATACAGATCGGGCACTTTACTTTCATTTCTGGGGCGTCGTGTGCATCACATTCTATCCTGCAACAACAAACCCTACATAATCCATAGAGTTTGTTTGTGTGCGATTCGTAAATTATTTTAATCAACCACGATCCTCATTATTTCTAATGTTTCTAGCTATGCGGGCGTTAGTTAGAACCGTCTTAACGATCTTACTTCTAACAATATCATCTTCGGTAAAGTATGCAAATCCAATTCCTTCATCTCGGTCCTCTGAGCGTTTTTGTTCATCATAGAACCGTTGGGCCCCAGATGAATACGGACCTCTAAAATTATCAATCTGTTCCAAGTCTCCCGAGATAACACACGTACAATCTTCGCCGATCCGGGTGGCATACATCATTAATTGTTCATATGTGCAATTCTGGAATTCGTCCAAGATCATAAAGCAATGATCATATGTGTTTCCACGCATTGTTTCAATAGCTTCTATCTCTATAACCTGCGAATCAATGTGTTTTTTTAACAGGGATGGGCCAAGAAAAATTTCGCAAATAGCAAGGACATTTTTCATAAATGGGGCAAGTTTTTCGGCTAACGAACCACTTAAAAATCCAACGCCGGGTCCGCACTGAACAACCGGACGAGAAATGATAATTTTGCTTATCTTACCGGCCAGCAATTGTTCACAGGCGATTCCAAGAGAAATGTGTGATTTTCCAACCCCCGCAACAGATGAACATAATGTTAAAACGTTGCTATTTACAACATCTATAAACTTTGCCTGATTTTTTGTCTTAGGCTTTAGCTTTTCCCTTTTCTCAGCTTTTTGTACTACTTCAACTGGCTCATCGTCATACTCCACTCGTGATGCTCTTTTTCGTGCCATATTTCGCTCTTTTCTAATAGCGTTCTGTTGTTTGATTCGCCGCCGTATAATTTCCTACATTATTAAAATATGTAAGAAAATCATTATTACTGTTAACGTATTTATAGGTATATTCAACCAAATCCCCCGAGGTTGAGCCGCCCGAGATAGAGATTGATTGAAGATAGTTCTTTTTACCTAGATTTATTACAAAAGCATTACCAGAGGTTCCATCATAGTTCATGCAATCAAAAACGAGTCGTATCGAAGATTCTGAGAAATTGTTCGGTCTATTATAAATTGCAGTATCTATGGACTTCCGGGCTGTAAAAGTAAAACTGCAACTAATCTCAAAAGGAAACTGAGCAGTGGTCCATAAATTTGCCTCGGTAGTATCGGACGATCCAAGCCACTTGCCCTGATCGCCCCCTTGAATATAACCAAAGGCGACATCGGTAGAAATTTCCGTAAGGCCCGTTATTTCCTTACCGTCAACGAATGTATTATTATCAATTACTTCTAAAAGTTCTGTAGGTAATGCACTATTTGCATAGTTAAAATGATGTGATCTGATTGTTTTTATAAACTTACCGGCATTGGTAGTCCCGGTAGTTACTGGTAGTTTAGTGTATGACCCCGAGCCGACTTCTATATTTTTAGAAGAGAATGTGGTCCCCTCCCTCAAATAGCCGCCCGTAGAAATAGCATAGGAAACACCAGTTAAAAGTGCCCGGCGAAATTTAAGTGAGGAAATAGCCTTAGATGTATTTAAAATATCATTTTGCTGTTGATATAATAGCTCTATATCATACTGTAGAATATCTGAGGCACTACCAGTTGTGCTAACCCCATTTAATGATGGAAGATATCCTGCCCGATAAGAAGCGGGCCCCGTAGCCTGAGGATAAGAACTATTTGCCGTATGTATATAATGTAGCAAAGGCCCGGTAATTCTTGTGGTTTCGTTCGTATAGTTAGACATTATACGGTCGATTGTCATAGAATTAGAGGTGGGTGTATACAATCTTTGATTAGCCTGAGACCGGCCATCATCCCGAATAGACATAGAACCTAATTCATAATCAGAACCTATGGACTGAACACCATTAAGATAATATGTAGATCCGGGTCGGGTGGGGGTCACTAAAACCCCCTGACAATTGTATGTTATCCTCAATGTACTACTTTTTTCCCTTGTAAGGCATTAAATGCGATCTAATGTGCATTGACCTCCACTGCAAGCTAAAGCTGCATAGTCTGACACATCTTTATACTCAGGTTTGCTCAATATAGCCCCAAAGTCAACCTCTTTGATGCTCCTCTGGATAGTTTCCCACTTGTGAATTAAGTGCAAATCCTTGAGGCAATATACTGTTTTCTTTAAATCTCCCTTAAAATAGTTTTTGGAAAATTTCTTTACTCTATCTAGCCATGATTTACGTAACAAAGCCTGCTCTCGGGTTCCACCCACGCTAATGCTCTTATTTAACGCACAGTCGCATGCTTGCCAAAGGTTGTGATCGAAGTAGTGTAGACCGTCTACGATCAATCCTGACGCAAATAGGGCTCCTTTACCGTACCGTTCAATAATTTCCTCGAATGTTAGTACAGAGGTAAACGGAGCCTGATTAAAGTCCTTGTCGCCGAAGTCCGAAATAAAGGAAACCGCCGTAAACTTATCCCTGTTTTCCCAAATGTAATCAACAATTTTTTCTTTGTCGTCTACAATAACTGTATTAGAAATATTATGGGTAGTTTTCGGGCAAATCGCCCGTTCGGGATTCATTCCTTTCAAGACCCAATTTTCTTGGGCAAGCTTAATCAACTCAAGGTGTTTTACACCCTTCATATCTTTCTTGAAAAGCCCATCTTTAGGATTAACAATAGGAACAAAAACCACGTAGTCAGTTTTGGATGCAGACCATACACTTTCTTCCAAAAGGAATGGCATATTTTTTTCAAGCCACTTAGCTACGTCCGAATCCTTATTGAGTTGCATAATCCGCAAATAAAGTGCCGAGTGTTCTGGGTGAAATCCGGAAGCCGTTCCTAGAACTACGGAGCTATTCCCCGAGGGTTTAGTTGTGGTCGCCCGAGCCGCCGGATTTATACCCGCTAGTTTAGCCAATTTAGCATTAGTACTAAGAACAAGGGCCGCCCCCTCTTGGAGCCACGCCGGATCAAACAACTTAGGATTATTCATCCAGCCCGTAATAGAAACACCCAATAAAGCCTCTCTCTTGGAAAGTTCTTCCGTAACCTTAGTCATATAAGGGAAGCTAGTATAGGAAGCCTGAATTGTACCTAGAATAGCCGCATCTTCGCAGGCCCGTAAGAATTGTTCTTTAGTTAGGCATTTCTCGGCATTAATCTCATTAAGGTTGCATTGTTGAGACCCAAACAGATCTATATTTTTCCTTGTCCATTGTTCTAGTTCGGAATACTGGATAGTAGTAATATCTTCGAATGTATTTACGGGAGTAAACCCAATTTCGAAACATGGATTAAAGCAGTCAAACCACGTATTTCCAAACACGAAACCAATGTCGCTATCACCATCATTAAGATTGACGATACTTTGGAAATATTCCTTATCGTCGGATTCTCGACTAATAAGTACTGAGTTATTCGAGCGGGCCCGTTGGGGGTTATCTTGTCGCCAATTACCCGTTTTAGCCATGATCATTTGAGGGTCGTTAGGGTCCACAATCATAGACAGGGCCGAACGCCTTACACCACCGCTTAGAACAGCATCTGAGGCAAAACAAATAATGTCAAAAACAGCAATCGGGGCGAGCTTATTACCCTTTGCCTTAAGCCAGTTTTCAAGTAGCTTTTCAATGTCTTCTAGGGACTTCTTTAGTCCATCGCCGCCCGGAGCTTTAAAGCCCCCGGAAATATAGGAACCCTTCTCTCTGATCTTGGAATAGTCAAATTTAATCTCGTATCCGGAGTATTCAGGGAAAGGCTGATCTTCTACAAAATAGGATGACAACAAAACCCCGAGAGCATCTGACCATCCTTCAATAGAATCTTCGATAATAAAAGTTTTAGTGCCGTTTTGTCTAACACTAATTGCAGGAAGACAATTTACAAAAGGTAAAAGTAGAGATACGCCCACTCCACATCCGCAGAGGCCCATGTATAGAACCTCCTGAAATATGCGGGGCCGACATGCATGCAGAACGCAGCAATTAAAAATTCGCATATTATGCTTTTTTATAGATTCTCCACGAAACTGTAAGCTTCTTTGGGAGGCTAATATACGCATCTCTTTCATTGATTCAAGGGCCGAATCAAGATATTTACTTATTTCTTCATTGTTGAACTTATTTTTATGCCCGTTAATAATATCTTCACAGGCCTCATCCCATGTTTCGTATCTGTCTATCTCGGGCTTCCATTTAAGATAATCTGAATATAGCTTAAGGTCTGATAGAAATTTCTTGCCCGTATACTTTGACATAGGATGCACTTTCAAAAAAGTTGATAAAAAAACTGGTCATCCGGACCAGAACGGGGCTGTATGCCATACAAAATAAAAAATAAACTAGGGCAACAGGATTCGAACCTGTAACCGCCGGTTTTGGAAACCGATGCTCTGCCAATTGAGCTACACCCTAATGTGCGAGCCTTGTGTTACGTTCGCATGGGTGTAAGTTGTGGACCGCAGCCCTGTCCTATTCCCGTTTAGCAGTAACCCAATCTTTCTGGAGGTTGCTCGCAATTCACCAGTTCAGCCGGGCATTATCCGGTCTATCTATCTATAACTATTTTAACCCCGCCCAACTTAATGGTTACTTCCTTCTCGGAAATATCGACCAAATCTATGATATTTTTTACCTTGTCGATTTGTTCTTTGGTTATACCATATTGGGCCAATAGGCTGGCTAAAACATTATTCAATACACCGGCCTGTTCGGGCGGTGCGGGTTTATTAAACAGTCCCATTGGTGGCCTCGTCTGCAATAACAGCCACCTTATTCTTGCCCTTCACAGGTTCAACCGAAATTGGTTCGTCCTTAACAACACTGTTTGCCAAAGATAGCAAATCATTCCACTTAAGGGCCGATCCATCAATATGGTCCCAAGCATGTTCAACGCCCCGAGGAATCAACTCGTCACAGGCCCGTTGAATCAAATCTCTAATTTCTTTATTTGTCATAGTTTTCTCTCTTAATTGCTTAATGCAGGAATGTTTGGTGGATTTTTTGGCATTTCGGGCTTATTTGCAACTGTTATGTAATAAAATGCCCAAATCATTGCTATTGCCATAACAGCAAGTCCAACGCCCATAACTTTGATAGTATTATCATTATTTTTATCTCTTCCGGTATAGTCGCCACCAGAAGTAACGTCTCTGTTTCCCATGCTTATACTAATACCCTTTTCATTGTGAGATATTCGTTTTTCAAGTTCTTCAATTTTCTGCATTAGTTGCTGTTCGACCTGATCTAATTCGGGCTTAGTCGCCTTAGTTGGAGGGGCCTCAACAATAAAACACACTATGTCTTCAACCGCACTTGATGGGAATCTTCTAACGGTTAAATCTACAGGAACTACATGACCGCGTTTGTGGATATAGTTTTTAGACATTGTATAATGGGAAATTTTTCCCGATATAACAGCCTGAACACTTGCTAAATCACCACCAACATCTTTTTGTTCAGTGATTGACATCCATGTTCTACTAAATAATTCAGCCACTGAATAACCAAGCAGTCTTTCAAAGGCCGAATTAACCCACATAAATTTGCTATCGGGGCAAACGCAAGCTAGAGGATAATCTACCTCTTCACATGCCTTTTGCCAATATCCCATTGGGACATCGTATGTAGCCGTAGCTGTATTACTCATAGTCGCGTCTCCGAGTTCTTAAAAAGCAAAAAAAAGGCCACACCGAAGTGCGGCCCATCCGTGAAACACGATTCTTACATACCTGTGATGGCTTTGTAAGTAAATTTGCTTCCGCCACTCAAAACGGGGCGAGTAACAAAGTCTACCAAAACGATGAATTCACCGGGAGAGGTTCGACTTACAGTAGCTGCATTATCATTTGCAGTAGAAGTAGCAGAACCTAGGGCGATGTCTCTCATATAGGTAGTATTAAGAACTGCGGGAGTTACGATTGCAGTACCAGCAGCATTAAGCCACATTAAGCGGGATGCCTTAGTTGCACCGGAAGCCAATCGGCCAGTCCATGCAAATCTGTTGGAATTCCACAAAGTAAGCATTTTAACGCCGAAGTCGTGATTAAATGCGTGAATTGGACGAATCTTAGAACCAGCACCCATAAACAATAGGACGTTAGAAGCTACACCAGCAATGGAAGTAGTAATACGGGAGATAATGTAAGTTCCGGCAGTAGCCGCATTATACCCATAAACGCCAGAACTGATTGCTTTTTGGGACGATACTAAACCGCTACCGGGCCCGTAAGCTCGTTGCTTGGTAGTATTCTTAAAATCCCAGTTGCTTGCAACTGCATCAAAGATTGACATGGAAGCACTAATCACCGAGCCAGTCGCACCAACGACGCCCATGATTGCTCCGCCTACGTTTTGTCCAGTAAATGTTCCGTTGGTACGATTCTTAACCGCACCGAATTTCGTTGTAACAGCCATTATTAGGCTCCTATAGATAACTAATTTATATTAGTCTTAATTTCCTGTATTATCCTGTGGTCCTACATTATTATACTCACCTTTGTAGCAAGGGGTAGTATATTGTTGTTTTTTTTCTAATTCTTCTATTGATTTAATGGCTTTTTCAACAATTTTATCTCTGTAATCCTCTTCATCAAGAACTTCTTCTGGCGGATAAATTATTGCCTTACATCTTTTAGTATGATATCTAACTTTGCACAAATCATCATATGGGAGTATTTCACCTAGGCAGATAGCATTAAATTCTTCCATTATAATGCTTAAGCCATGCTTACCACTCCTTAGAAATTCCTCTCCGGGAACGTACTTTTTATATATCTTACCGTCAACATTAAAAAAGACATAATTTCGATAATCTGGCAATTCAAACATGTCAACCTGAAACATTCGTTCGGGCCGAGTAGAAAACCAGCCCTTTTTGGCCGGTTGCAATAAAATATAACTTTCCATCAATAACCTTTAATCTTGTAGAATTTTTTCAACTTCTTTACGTACCGCACTAATTTCAAAGCTGCGGGCTACACCAATGCAAAACGTGTATTTATCCAATATATTTAGGGCCGCTATACCTTCCACGTCTCGATTCAACTTATGAACCATAGAACGGGTCAAGGTAAAATTAGTATGTCCAAGCCAGCAATCCCACCTGTCTGTGGGTTTTAACAACGAATCTACTGTAAAAATCCCGAACGGAGTTATTACATTCGAATAATTTAGGCCGAAATCCGAATCGCCCTCGTCATCATTTTCATCATCAACCTCAAAAGATTCGCCCCGCATAGAATTGAGGGTTTTATTAATATTATCTTCTCGGGCCTTGCGTTCGCTAAGATGCTCTCGCTCTTTCTCATTCCAGCTTTCCCACTGAATCTTAAACTTAGTTGTTTTTTTCATTGTAAACCTCCAATGGCATTATTGCGGGAGTATCATTTATTCTGTTTAATTCTTTGACCAAAGTTTCTATATCGCCTTTGTCCTCGGTGTCCATCTGTAGGATATTTTGCATAACAAGATCGCTATTTTGCATCAGATATATCAACTGGGCGAGCTTAGCTAATGCCTCGGGCCCGGCCCATGCAGCATCGAAAATCAGGTCGTCATCATCCGTAAGGACAAATGACAGATAGCAAGCCATCTTCTCAGTAGGTTGTTCCGAATCGTCTAAGGGCTCGTTCATAGTATTCATCGATAGATATATTTCTGTCTTGTAGTTCTTGGGTTGTGTAAATTGTGCCAGCTTTGTTTAAGCCCGGTAAATAACTCAAGGTTGTAACATACACAAGCTCAAGAATATTTTCGCCCACACACCTAGAACCAGCTAGGATTTTTTCAGTAAAAGAAATGTCATACTTAAGATATTTATCGTTTAAAAATTTTAAATCCTCGTCATTATTAATACTATCTAAATCCACCGAAGGTGGTTGGTCATTGTCTAGTAGTATTTTTAAGTAACGAGGATCTCTAGGATTTTTTGAACGATCAACAATATTAATCAGTAATGTTAGCCTGACTTTAATTTTTCCACAAGATTCCATGATAGTCCTTTGAATAAGTTGCTTAATCGTTGCAAATCTTCCGGGCTGAGCGTCCGATTCTTAATTCCGCCAACGTCTTTCATAATTGCCAGAACGCCCTCTTTATATTTAGGATATTTTCCCATGTATTTACTGGCGAAAACTTCCTTAGCAACTAAAGTATAAATAGTTAAAGCATCTTCGGCAGATGGTAAATGTACAGGATTATTAAGATCCTTATAAAGAACAAGTTTTTGAGCGTATTCATCATTTAATACGGCTAGCTCGGCGGCTTCTTCCTTAATAACAATCTCTGAAACAAATTCCTTGCTAAAGTCGATAAACTCCTGATCGGGCTTGGTAATCTCAACCGAAACAACCTGAACAGGAATAACATGAGGAACAAGCTGCCTGATATCATCCTTGAATGCAAAGACGAGTATCAGGCCCGCGATAACTAGCTTAAGATTTTTCATCCGTTTTTCCAGTATCTAACAAAGAAAGAAATACATTGTCTAGTTCCTTCGAGGATTGTACGGAGCCATAAGCAACGCACATACTTTTTAACTTATCCCATTGTTCAACAATTTCATGTATCTTAGGAACTTCATTAAGAACGGGCCCGGATGGGGCTAGTTCCTTCTTAGTCCAAAGCTTCTTGAACAGAGACGGGAAATCTACAAAATTGCTAATAACCAAACCTCCAGCCACTAGCAATAGTATTATTTTAGTAGTATCCATTTTTTATCCAATTATTTGGTTGGAGCTGGTGCGTTAGGAGCCCGGTAGGAAATCCCGCCAATAAGGGCTATAATCATTGCTGTATAAGCGGTCAACTGTTCCGTAGTAACTGTAATACCAAATACTTCATGGGCAATAACTGGGATAACAGCCCCGGCTACGGCGACAACAACTCGTTGAGACAGGAAAAGTTCAATATATTTTTTCATTTGCTAGATTCCTCTATTAAAGACATTAGTTCAGATTCTGTAAAATCCGTTTTTAACATGTGGTTCCTAAGTTTTCTTTGATTTACACTCATACCACGGAAGTGTTTATTTATTAATCGAGCCAAATATAGCTTAGTTGCAAAGTTTGGCGATCTCAATTCGTTACTCAAAGCCTGTGGGGTGTTGTAACATTTATACAACATCGAAATTCCCTCTATTATTACTCTAACTATGATTATAATAGTCATTGGGTCCATTGTGGGCTCGTCACCCGCATATCTGGAGGCAATTTCTTCGGCTTTAAGTTTTGATATCATATTTATCTCTTAAGTTTGGAGACTATTGAATTAACCGTATTAATAAAAGAATCCTTACCAGAATATCCTGTAAACAATTCATTTTGCCCATTTACCCAAACTTTAAAAGTAGGGGTTGGATATCCCATCGGGGTTTCATATACTTCTACAGTCCAGCCATTATCACGAAGCGACTGAAGCATTTGGCGTTTGAATAATGCACAAGGAGGGCATTTTTCTATTCCATTCCTGACTTCTCCGGAATAAACTTCGATAACAGCATTTTTTACAACGGGTTTAACGACAGGCTTAACCTCGGCTGGTTTCTTCTCTGTAGCACCCTTTGTGCAGCCCGGATAGTTCGGGCAAGGGGTTTTGTGGCCATCTCCGTGGGTAATGTATCCGGTGCCGTTACAGGCACATTTAACTGGCACTACGGGCTTGTCGGGCTTGTCTGGTTTAGGGAACACCTTAGCTTCGACCGTCACAAACGCCTTTTTAATTGTATCCCGCAAATCCTTAACGAACCGGGATTCGTCTGCAAATGCCGAAGGGACCAGCAAAAGAAAAATAAGGGTCGTTTGTATAATTTTGTTCTTAAAGAAATGCATCTAATATGCTCCAATCTATATCTCGTGTGGGAAATCCATTTACGTTACTAATTGCATAAGTTTGTTTTTGATTAAGAATTGCTTGAGCATCTTCTTCAACAATCCAGAAACTTCCACCGGGTTGACCAAACCATAGTGGGCCACCAATGTAATCGGGCCCCCATGAATTGATGTATAAAAATAGGCATTGATCTGATCTTTGTTTGGTGTCGTCCATCGCCCCGAAACAGGTAGCGTGACTCCATGAACCATTTCTACGAACTATACCATTCTTATCACGGACTTTTCTAGAAAATCCAATATTACTTCCATTTTCGACCCCGTATCCATTATAAATAGCATCTCTAAGTTCGGAGGTTTTATTGATAAGGGCGAAACTCTGAATCGTATTAGATTTGGTTTCGTCTGTTACTATCTTAGGGGTTCCAGTGCGGCCCCAATTAATACCTACGTTTGGATTGTATTTAGTTAGGTCATACGGGCCATATTTCTTTCTTAGGGCAATACCGTTTTTCTGTAGATATTGCATGGCGAATATGACTGCCATACCTTCGGAAAGGTGGCCCCGAGCCCCATAAATAGCCTCTGTAGCTAATCGGCCCGGATACTTTTCTGCTTCAAAGCGGGACTTAATATCGCCCACTAAAGATATGGTTACTGCATTACGAGCACCGTGGGAACAACAATCGCCCGTCAACTGATTTTCATCCGCCCCGAAAGTTGGGTCAAACTCTTGGACTAATTTATAAGGTAGGGCCATTTTTCCTTTGCCCGACTCTTCTATATCACCGTCAGCCGCTTGAGAAAATAACGGCTTTTCCATACTAGCAAGTATTTCATCCGTTTTTCTTTCGTCGTATTGCGTACCGTCTAATCCGTTATTATATGCATCAATCAGTGCTTTTGTGGATGAAAATGCTGCCATCTATTACTCCAGTGCCTTCATTAAAGAGTGGGCCGAGTTAACCCATGTAAATTTCTGGCCCGTTTCTATACCGGCCCGATTAACATGTAGTTTTTTCTCTTGCTTGTCTTTATGAACTGCTCTTAAATGATTTATGAATTGTTCAGTTTGGGCGGACCCTAAAGAGGCCCAGTTACCGTTATTATGAAACCAGATACCATCAAAAGCTGATTCGGTTTCGTTGATATCTACCAATAATGCATTGCTTGATGTACAGAATTCTGTGTGGGCCGAATAATTTGTGGTAATCACAGGCTTTCCAATTGCCATCATCTCAAGTAGTTCGAGATTCCACCCCTCCGCTCTAGCGGGAAATAATCCTACATCGGCCTTGCTCATTATATAATACACATTCTGGTGTGTAGCCTGTCTGGGGATAAGCTTGATTTTAGACGCAAGTTTAGAAGTTTTACATTTCTTTATCCATTCGGCCCCTCCATCTTGAAGGAATGGGTTATCACACATCATCCATAATTCTACGTTATCGGAAGAATTAAACGCCTTATTGAAACATTCTATTGTAAAATCGTGACCTTTACGGATTTCCCATTTTCCTACAGAAAGAAATATAGTATTTGTAGTGGCAGGAGTGTGGCAAGGAAAAAATACATCTGTATCAACCCCGAGAGGAACAACGCTTACGGGAATATCTAGGTGCTTTTTAACAATCTGGCGGGCCCATTCGGAACATACTAGGATTTCGTCACATAGGGCCATGCTATTGACCTCTACCTTTGAGAAACGATCTAGTTCGAAGATTGGGAAGCCATAATGTTTTCCGGGCCCTACGCGGGGATGTACATCGTTTTGGTGCCATATGCGAACGGACGCATCAGCCGACCTACTAGGGCTTGACGATCCATACCAATAAGGATATACTTCATCGGCGAATTGTTCGTCAGGGTTTCCTATAGGGAACAATGTAACATCGACCCCAAGCTTTATTAGGTTTTTGAATATATTGTATCCGGAAAGGCCATATCCGAGATTATTTATCGGGGCCGAATAGTTAATTTTCATATTTTTGGAATGCTTTCTACTCTCGAACTTCTTAAAACGTGATGCGGAAACTTAAATGTTTCGGGCGGGCAGTCCCCGTCTTGATAATATCCGGTTTCATCTGGTATTTCATGTATATTATAGGCAATTCCGCCGGAAGTGTATGCATCGTTAAATCCGGCTACATAGTAATAAATCGCTACAGAGATCTTATTATGATATTCGTCGCCCCACATAATCAATTTTTTATCTTGATATAAGGCCTCTACGGTATCTCCAGCATCCCCATCAGGATTGAATGTAACCCAATCAAATCGCATATTTTTCCCTTAATTTATTGTAGTTTGGTAAAAGACTGTATATCTCGGGCCCGTTCATTTTATGATTGCTTAGCTCAAGCATGAACTTTTCCCTATCTATCGGGCCTGTAAATAGTTCTATCTTTCTGTAAGTCCAGTCCGAGATATCGCCCACAAATAAATCCTCGTAATATATGAAAGGATTCAATAGGTCTGAGTGATTAAAAATGTGCATCAAGAATCGGCTATTTAATTCAGAAATTTTATCAAATTCATGCTTGAACTGACCATCACCTATATTTAATGAACGAATTTTATCTTCATAATCTAAACATTGATTTTTTTCTTGTATATTCCATATCTTTAACATGTACGCTATGATCATAGATAATGTACAGTGAAACGGATCATTTCTATATAAATACAGCGTTGGGAGTTCGCTAGAGCAGCAATTCACCAAAAATGACGAGTCAGCCGGTGTGTATCCGTCATAATATGAAACTGTTTTAAAATAATCATAATCACAGTTAAATACGGGGTCGAATTTTTCCATTAGGGTCTGGCCCTCATAGAACATATTAGACCATTTATAGGCATCTTTATTAAAGGGTTCTACTAAATATTTAAGCCCGGAAGCACACTTTATA
The DNA here is from genome assembly GCA_036873775.1 of Costaria costata. Lineage (NCBI taxonomy): Eukaryota > Phaeophyceae > Laminariales > Agaraceae > Costaria > Costaria costata. Next base: position 6,184 of record JAYJME010000173.1, on the reverse strand, counting down.
GCCTCGGCCAATGCAGTACTTCCAGATCGAGGATTGGCAATTATTCCAAAACGCATTTCAATTCCTTTACTAATAACCCAGATATTTCTTCATGCATCTGTGGAGAGGGATAGTAGTTATTTATTGACGCATCGACCTGATTACCTAGTTTTTCGTGATAGTCATCAAGCGGTCGTTGGGGTAATGGGTGAGGAAGCCCCTTACGATCAAAATATTTTACAAGTGGAAGACTGTATTTCTCAGATATACATGTAACTAAAAACTCTGTAATAAGATGTGGAAAATTACCTAAGATATCTTTATATGGAAGGTTTTTACAGTCTTTTTTATAATCGTTCGGCGGCCCGTCAGAGATATATAATAAAATAACATTAGAATAAAAGCGTAATGGATGTATTAAATTATCATATCTGTCGCTATAATTTCCTCTTGTGTTGAATATTGTTGATACATAGTTATCTCCGGACTCTATTAATTTCTTCCAGAATCCTTCGCCGTTAATATTCCCAAACTTACTACTCCATCCCTCCTGACCCTCATGTATTTTGAATTGCCAGTTAGACACGCTACGGCCCGACATAATCTGTATAACTATGGCGGCACACTCGGAGATATCACTAAATACATCCGGATCGTGAAATAATGGGTCTTCCGGGCCCGCCCCGGCCTTACCTAGATTCAGGCACTCCATGTCTAGTTTATCGCAAACCAGATTTGGGAATGGGTTATCAACGAATCGCCCGTAAGTCTGAGCCGCCCCAATAAAAGCTATAGAATTGGAGAAATCCTTAGGAATCGGCCCCCGTATAGTATGGCTGTGATATTTTTCTTCCTTGTAGTTCATCCAAGGGTCCGAGTCTTGATATGTCATTCCTCTGGTAGCTCCAAATCTTCTTTTCTAAAACTTAGCATATACGAATCCCGACCACCCTCAGAAAAAGTCTTGATATACTTAAATCCTAAGGCCCGAAAAAATAACTGTGCTTCTAGATTGTATTCGTCAATAGTAGCCGATACATATTTAAACTTCATGTATTGTAGTTTGTTTTTGATATTAGACATTATAGACTCGCCAACACCTTGACGCCTGTAGTCTGGATGAACTGCAAATCTGATAATATCCATCTTAGTTTTTACGGCCCGATAAATATAATATCCAATGACTTTCTCTTGATATTCACAGGTTATTCCAATAACACTATTATCTTTATCTTTTAGAATCGATGCTAATTCAGCCGATCCCCAAGGCTCATCAAACGATTCAGCCTCAATCTCTAAAATTTCTTCGTAATCCCGTTTGATCATATATCTACATGGAAACTGTGACACCGCAAGACTCCGCATATTCGAGGAAAGCAAATTTAGCCGACTTTGGTTGAAGGCATTTAATACGAAAATCCTTAATCCCGTGTTTTAAATGATTATTTTCAACATTATATAAATCTTTATCGAAAAATTTTACTATATCGTGGCATTTATCAAAATCTATTCCGAATTGCTTACCAATTGCAGATTCTAATTTATGCTCAATCTTTTTATATCTTTTCCCTAAATAGGCCTTGAATGGGGTAGTTACGTCAGAACAAAAAGCCTCTGCCGCATCGTGCATGAGGGCCGCACGCACGACCTCCTCCGGATGACCCATAGCCTTTACAGACTCGGCCACATTGATGCAGTGTTCAGCCACGCTATAGAATGACTCAACATGCCCATTGAATCTGCACAGATTGGATAAACTAAGGGCTATATCATAAAGCTTAATCAACCTATAGTCGGGATTGATAATGTCAAATCTGACACCGCCCGATATAGTGATAATTGCAGTCTGTTTAGGAAATAGGTTATACCAACTCATAATGATTCTAAAGCCTTTTTAATATCTAACATAAAATTCTCACCCTTAAGCCACTCTTTATTCATATTCTTTAAATATTTATGTGCAGCCATTATTTGTTCCGGGCCCGGCAAGGGGTCTCCCACGCTATAATACATTGGATAGTCCTCCCCTAAATATTCTACAACCGCAGGGTGTCGATTGACCATAACAGGGGTGGCCCGAGAAATACACTCGATGATAGCATTGTTAGCCGAAGCGTCTAATAAATCTAAGAAAACAACGGAGCAAGATAAAAAATCATCATATTTTTCGTTAGGAAGGAAATCTAGAATCTCTATCCCGGCCCATAGATCGACTTGTTCGAGCCAGTCAATGCCGTGGGCCTGATAATAGTGGGCCTTGAGTATATTGGCATACTGAGGATTGGAAGGCATCCAGAATCGTTTGTGGGGGCCTCTAAGGGCCGTTATGGAGTGTATGTTACGTAACCAATACCCCAACTGTATAATATTTTTTTCTTTGCTCTTTAGATATGCTTCCGGGCTCCAAGAGCGGGCGGGCTCAGTTGGGTGTTTAAACGAAAACACTGGGACTTCCACCTGTTTCTCAAGCCATACTTTGAAATAGTCGGATAATACGAATAAACCCCGACACATTCTGAGCGATTCCTGAAATACTTCACGGCCCAAGATAGATTGCGGGGAATGAAAGTAATCGAACCAGTGGGGCATATTGTGGGGATTATGAATAAATCCAACCCACGGAAATCTGTAGGGGAGTTTGTGGGCGTTTCGCTCTTGGGTGTATGAATTAAGTTGCCAAGAGAAAGATTTTTCGATGAATCCATCAAGATACAGGCCCGCCCCCGAATGAAGCGGCTTAAGTGAAGAAATTGCATAATTCCACCCAGATCGGTGGTTTACGAATCCCTCACATCTTGAAATATTAAGTAACATCGAATATTTTTGTTTTTGTAACCGATTCGCATTCGCCCAACTGATAGGCCGCAAGAAATTCTACGTATTTAGGTGTAGTTAAAAGCGTCTTTAGATATGTGGTAAGCCCCATAGACTTATTAGTATATCCTTTAAGATAACACCATTTAGCTATAGAATTAATCTGCATTTCATCGTGCGTTAAGAACTTGTATGTCTTGAGACGTTCAGTATACACGGCGGGCCCTGTCTTGTCAATCCTACTTAGGAATGAATAATTCTCAGTCGGGCCTCTCGGGGTCATTAATTCCTGATAGCCACCCACCGAATTATAATGTCGGCCCGAGAAAACACACCCGGATATTGGAGGATAGCTCCAAGGTTCATTATTTATAAGACAGGATATAAATGTAGAGAATGAATCAAGACTGTATGTGTGATACAGAGGCTCAAGGCTATCGTAGTCCAGATTGTTCCGACTGGATCGGGTTGGTCGGGGCCCACAACAGAATGACATATCCCTATGTAAGTTATTCATAGATAAAATTCTAGATAAATAATCGTTAGGAATTAATGTATTTTCATCCAGAATCACAAAAAGAAATGCGTCTGTCTTACGGGGAATCTCAGAGGCGGGCCCGACATTTAGAATGTAATCTACAGATAGATTTTTTCCTTGCTTGTGGATATCCTCATATAGATAGTAGTCCTCATACGAGTAATTCCTATCTACAATCTTATTACAAGTTTGGACGTAGAATTCAATGTTTTTCATCGCTCAATAATAATCTGGTTAGTCTCGCTATCAATAGCTACCACATTGATGCTGCGGTCGGCCCGAACAAATGTCTCGGTGAGCAGATCAAGCATCGTATGCGGGTCATAGGCACCCTCAAACGAGATTACAGCATGATCGTATGATGCTTCATCAAGACTAAACAAAGAGAAAAAATAACCACCAACACCTTCGCGGTTAACCTTGTCGATCATATATGATGCGGCTAGGCCAATATCTATTACGGCGGGCTCTTTGAAGTCAAAAAAACCTACTTCTTCATTGCGTCCAGAATTATTTGCTGACATGTTTTATAGTCCTTTTTGGATACGAGGTCGTTTACTATTTTGCGGGCGTCTAGCTTTCGGTGCCCAAATTTAACAAGGGAGTCTACGGCATCTTGGATAGCGGAGGGGGGAGTATTCAGTGGGGCCTGCGGGTTTCCGCATTCACCAATGACGTGCTTCTCCACCCATTCGCGGGCCGACTTGTTGCCCTCAAGGGCCCGTATAAATGTTTCTCTTTGTAGAAGTTCATACGGGGTTAATTCCTGCACATGAACTACTGCTTTGGGCCTCGGAATGCATGCTAAAACGCATAACATAATCAGGGCGATAACTACTGCCAGAAGGAAAGTTTCCATAATATAACCGGTAAAGGTAAAGAGTTTCTCAATTTTACGGCATCGGCCCGAACATTAATATTATAGTCTGACCAATCCTTTTTATGCCCAATCTCAAAATGATGTTTGCGACAGAGCGTAATAAGATTAGACTGATCTAACTCAAGTTCCGGGAACAGGTGAAAAGGTTTAATATGGTGAACATTAAGGCCCACACGAGTCCCACAAGCTTCACATTCGCCGTGGGACTTTATATAGTGCCTTCTCACAGTTTCCCATTTGGGGGACCGGGCGGCCCCAACTTCGGTTGTAACGGGTTTTTGTATGGAAGAATAATTTATCAACGATGTAATTAATACATAGCCGATAATAAGTCCCGCCAAAAGACGTAGGACTCTGTTAGTTAATCCTTTTTCCAATTTATCCCCACTACATCTGAGACACATACTGTAAAATCCTTAATGTCGATATCGTGACCGTAATCAGAACCCCAATCGCAGGATTCACACCCGACAAATGAATAATCATCAACATTAATATCTGTAGTCCCGAATAATTTAGAAAGTTCTAAAAGGGTTTTAACGTTTAGCGTTGGGGATTCATACATTTGTCCGTAGGTAATCCGTAGAACGTTTTCTGACAACATATATACCTTTAGGTGGGGATCTGAACGATACCCATCACTAAAAAGTAATTTAATCAGATTGTTTTGATTCAATTCGTTCATTAGGATTGTCTTCACTCATTAAAGGACGGCCAAAGTGTGCCAAAATTCGCTGCTGATGCAAAGTGAGCGACTTACTAAGTCTCACCACTGGATTAGACATTTTAAACGATTGTTCTTCCAGTGTCAATAGCTCTTGTCGAGTTTTATTGTAGGCATGCTGCCGGGCTCGTCGCTCAACCAATTTCTTGGCAACGGCCTTTTTGCGAGCCTGAATCTTTTCTTGTTTCGCCTTGGTTACACTACGCATGATCGTGCCTTCTTTCGTCGATTGAGGGCCCTCTTAGCAAGTTGCCGGGCCTTGTCTACACCATTACCCCAAAGTAGCTTACGGACCTCGTTGTTTCGATACAGAGCGTAAAACTGACGCCCCGAAAGAAGCCCGTTAGCAAATCCAACCAAATGCAAATCATTAATCATTGACCAATTTTTCATTCTCTATTCCTCTCAAAAACTGAAACTTAACTGAACCATCATTACTATTAACCCACTTTGCAGCCCCGCTTTTAACAGCGTCTTTGCGAATTTCGTCGATTGCAGAAGTTCGACCAATCAAAATACCTATAATCATACATGCAGTACCGATTACTGCGGCGAGTTTAGACCAAAATTCTGTTTCTTCACTCATTTTTTATTCCATTCGAATGTAGATATTCCGCTTTCACTCGTTACCCAATGGGCCGCCCCATGCTTTACGGACAATGTTTGCATATACCATCGATCAAGCATTAAACCACCCATAAAAGACAAAAGAGATAGAATAAAAATAATAAACAAAAATTCGCCAGTCTTATCGTAGTTATTTTCCACAGGGAATATTCCTATTTAAGTTACGGGGTTTCATCTCCCAATCATATACAAACATATAATTGTGTGAATTTCCCTCTAGATTAAATTTTTCCTTTGAGAATGTTAGTTTAAAAAACGTTCTGACACCCTCAATATAGGGCCCGACCTTATGAATCACATATGGGTCCAATTGAGCCAAAGTACCGTCCGGATAGGTTAGATCATTTGTAGATAAAGCTTGTTCATTCATCTGTTGCATAGATAAAGAGTCATTATCTGAAAGATCAAATTTCGATGTATTATATACTGTAGGCTGTACATCGCTCCAAATTGTATTAATTTCCTCGGGACTGCCGAACCCATCTGCATGCCATCCGGCCCGAGCCTCGCTTCGCCCCCACTTACCAAAACCATCCCTGTCGGCGGCTGGCGTTCGGCAGGCTTATTGTTCACAACCGGCGGCGGGTTGCTTGGCCCCGAACGAGTCCAGGCAAATAGTGCG
>JAYJME010000172.1:4511-31973 GCA_036873775.1 Costaria costata | reverse complement strand
CCTTAACGCGGGCCGTCCGAAAATTTTGAAAAACGGTTCATCGGAAGCACGTGTCGGTCCGGACGCATTCATTGAATGTAACCGAAACAGTTACAGATCCCTCGGAGAGATTTCTTAAGAAAATTTCGGATCCGATCTCCATAGGTCAAAATCATTTTGTGCTTTACACCGATTTTTCATGAATACATAGGAGAAGACAGTGAAGAAAAAGCGAGGCCGTCCAAGAGACGACAGAGACCGCGAGCTGGTCAATACCCGGCTCCCGAAGCTCCTGCTCTGGCGAGTCGACCACACCATCAGCGTCCTAGGTTTCAATCGGACGCAGTTCATCGAACACTTGTTATCCAAGAACGTCGTGCCCTACAAACCTCTGAAGCCTTGCGCCCATCCCGGATGCCCAGAACTCTTGCCTGACGGCAACCGATTCTGTCTTCGCCACAACGTCAAACGCCACAAGAAGGCAGACTACATCTACTCCACCGCGAAGCACCGGCATTGGGCCAAGATGGTCCTCTCCCGACACCCCATTTGCCGGGGTTGCGGCGAGGCACCGTCGGCGCATGCCGACCATATCATACCTTTGAAGCAGGGCGGCGACTACTCTCTGGAGAATGGTCAAGGTCTCTGCCACCCTTGTCACAACCGCAAAACCTCCCAGGAGAAATCATCCAATGCCACGACGTGATTCAGACTACGCCCGAGCCCTCAAGGGCAAGAAACCTCGGGAGCTTCCCGAGCATCAGGTGTCGTTTCCGATAGCCGACGCCGAGAAAGCCCAGCCCCCGGACTACCTCTCCGACGAGGCACTCATCCATTGGTTCCGCATGGTGGAGATCTTGAACTCTGCGAAACTTTTTCAGCTCCCAACGCGCGACAAGCTGGGACGATATTGTCAGGCGTGCGCCGACTACGAAGAGGTTCAAGAAGCTCGAAAGAAACTCGGGCCCCGGAAACACGTCATCTCGCGGGGCAACTTTGCCCAGCAACAGTTCTGGATGAAGTGTCTGAAAGACTACGACCATATCATGAAGGACTTCGAACTGGAGTATGGACTGACCCCCGCCGCCGCTACCAAGGTCCGGCACCCCGCCAAGCTGGAGGACCACCCTTCGAAAGCCGTCTCTAAGTTCATGGCAGCCAAACCAATCATCGATTGATGAAACCCAAAGCCCGACCCCCCGTTCCGAAGCGCCTGATGCGCGGACCCGCCGACGTCCAAGCGGTGGCGGACGGGTGTTGGTATTCAAAAGAACTGGCAGACCATGCCGTCACGTTCTTTAATGAGTATCTTTCTCACTCCAAAGGTGAGTGGGCGGGCAAGCAATTCAAGCTCTTGGAGTGGCAGGAGTGGGAAGTTATCCGCCCGCTGTTCGGCTGGGTCCGGCCGGACGGCACTCGAAGATTCCGCAGGGCATACATTGAGGTCCCCAAGAAGAACGGCAAGTCCACGATATCTTCTGGGATAGCACTCTATCTTCTCAAAGCGGACGGAGAACAAGGTGCTGAAGTGTATTCGGCGGCGGCAGACCGGGATCAAGCGACCATCGTTTTCAACGAAGCGGCGAACATGGTCAAGGCGTCAGAGGGCTTGAGCGAGCTGTTGGTCATCACGGACAGCAAGAAAACCATCACGGACCCCGAGACGGCGTCAGTTTACAAGGCCCTGAGCGCCGACGCCCCCACTAAAGAGGGCTTGAACATCCACGGTTTGATCTTCGACGAGCTCCACGCCCAGCCGAACCGGCATCTCTGGGATACTCTGAAGTATGGCGGAGCCGCCCGCAGGCAACCCCTCTTCATAAGTATCACCACCGCAGGCAGCGACCGGAATGGTATCTGCTACGAACAGCACTCTTACACCAAGAAAGTGATGTCCGGGGCGGTGATCGACACTCAGTTCTACGGAATTATCTACGCCGCTGACGAGGCCGACGACTGGGAAGACCCGGCAACTTGGCGGAAAGCCAACCCATCTTTCGGCATCACTATCAAAGAGGACCAGTTCAAAGCCGACTTCTTAGAAGCGAAAGAGAACGTAGGGTCTCAGAATAGTTTCCGCCGATACCGTTTGAATCAGTGGGTCCAGCAGGAAACACGGTGGTTGGACATGGGGCAGTGGAGAGCGTGCGTCAAACCGGTCCCGGAACTCAAGAGACAGGACCTGTTCTTCGGCGGATTAGACATGGCGAGCACGCAAGACATCACCGCCTTCATTCAATTGTTCTACGAGAAGGAGTTCTATATCCGCCCGCACTTCTTTATCCCTGAGGACCAGCTCCGCAAGCGGGTCCAGAAAGACCGGGTCCCTTACGACGTCTGGCAACGGCAGGGTTTCTTGACCGTTACGAGAGGGAACATGGTCGACGAGGACCACGTCGTGGAGACGATCCTGAAACTCTGTGCTCAGAACAAGTGTCGGGAGATAGCTTACGACCGTTGGAACGCGAGCCACGTTGTCACCCGTCTGCAGGACGAAGGCCTCATAATGGTCCCAGTCGGGCAGGGATTCGCATCCATGAGCTACCCCGCCAAAGAGCTTGAGAAGAAAGTTATCGGCGGGTCCATCAATCACGGCGGAAACCCCATCCTAGAATGGATGGCAGGAAACACCGCCACCGAAACTGACGCTGCTGAAAACATCAAGCCATCCAAGAAAATGTCGCGCGAACGCATTGACGGAATCGTTGCGACCGTCATGGCGTTCAATCGATACCTTGTCCACACCAATCCAAAGAAATCAAAGTATGAAACCCAAGACCCAATCACTGTCGGCGGAAAAGAACCTAACGATAAAGGAACTCGGAGCAGTCCTTAAGAATGAGAAAGGAGAGTCTCGCGGACGGGGATACGTTCATGCGATGAAGAAGAGAGGGTTCTTGATGCCCGGGAAACGGGCGACTTTTCGTCAGGCTCAGTCTTGGCTGAGCAAGAACCCCGGCTTCTCATGGTCCTCGGTTTACCGAAGATCCTGAGTGTTCGGTAGATAAGCTGCAATCACTTTAAGGCTTTACCCTCCTACCCGCCCCAGAGGTCATATATCAAGACCAATCATGCGCCTTTTCGGCTACGAAATCAACATCTCCCGAGGTCCGGTGAACACTACTCTTAGTGAGCCGGATCAGTGGCTCATTGACACGGTCTTGGCGCGAGCCGCCGCTTCCGGAGCCAAAGTTACTCCGCTCACGGTGATGGGTATCCCCACCGTCATGGCGTGTGTCAATGCCGTCAGCCGCACCATCGCCAGCGTCCCGCTGAAGCTCTATCGCCGCAAGACCGGCGGAGGTAAAGAGCTTGCGAAGGACCACTACCTCTATCGCCTGTTGGAGTCGCAACCCATCCCAGGCGAAATGACCAGCACGAAATTCCGTCGGGCCGTTCAAGCGAACGCGACCCTTCGTAACATCGCTTATGCGCTGATCGTGCGAAATGGGCTCGGTGAGGTGGCAGAGTTGGTCCCGATAGAACCAGTGGACATGCAGGTGAAAACTGACCCTGCCACCAAACGAATCGAATACCGTCTCCGGGGTAAGCTGATACCACGTTCCAGCCTGCTCATTATTACAGGCCTCACCTTTAATGGTATCTCAGGCGCCGACCCACTCTTGCTCGGTCGTGAGGCGATTGGTCTCACCATCGCCCTGCAAGACAACGCCGCCCGCTTCTTTGGCAATGGTAGTCACCCCGGTGGCATTCTTACTCACCCGAACAGCCTCAGCGAGGACGCTCAGGACCGCATCGCCAAGAAGTTCAAGGCCTCTACAGGCGGTGAGATGGCCCATGCCATGATGGTGTTGGAAGAGGGGATGACTTATCAGAAGGTCCGGGGCGGCAATACGGAATCACAGTTTGATGAATCTCGGGCACGGCAGGACAAGGCCATCGCCCGTATTTTCGGAGTCCCGCAGTCTAAGATCGGCATCCTGGACGACGCACACTATAACAACGTCGAGCAAGAGAACCTCAATTACATCAAGGACACCATCCTTCCGTGGGTCGTGGACTGGGAACAGTCGTTGAATATGTCATTGCTCTCCGAGGCCGAGCAGTCCGAATACTTTTTCAAGTTCTCACTGGACGCTCTGGCTCGCGGCGACATGCTCGCCCGCTTTCAAGCCGCCGCCATTGGTCGGAATTGGGGTTGGCTCAACGTGGACGAGATCCGTGAGCAAGAAGATCTGGACCCTCTCCCCGACGGTGCCGGACAAATCTATTTGCAACCGCTCAACATGCAGGAGGCAGGAGCGCCGCTCGACGCCCCGACCACCAATCCAAAGAAACAACCGGCACCTCCAGCGAAACCTACGACATGAAAAACCGCATCCAGTTTCCAAAGACCGTTTGGTTCGACATCAAGAATGTCACCAAAGAGTCCGCCGACATCTATCTCTACGACGAGATCTCGGCGTATGTAAAAGATAACAACGCCATTGACGTCGTCGCCAAATTGAACGGGCTGAAAGATGTCCCCACCCTCAACGTTCGCATCAACAGCCCCGGAGGCAGCGTGTTCGAGGGAATGGCTATCTACAACGCCTTATCCCGCCACCCCGGCAAGGTCATCACCCACGTGGACGGCATCGCTGCCAGCATCGCCAGCGTGATCGCGATGGCCGGTTCTGAGATCAACATGGCCGACAACGCCATGATGATGATCCACAACCCTGCCGCCTTTGTCTTCGGGGGTTCCGAAGAGCTTCGGAAACAGGCCGACGTTCTGGACCAGATCAAGGAGACGATCATCAACGTCTACACCAACCGGTCCGGAGAGAAAGACACCACCAAGGCTCAGGCCGTCCGCGCCAAGATCGCCAAGATGATGGACGAAGAGACATGGTTCACCGCTGACGAAGCTGTGACCAACAGCTTTGCCACCTCCAAGGTCGGCGCCATGAAGATGGCTGCTTGCTTTGATCTCAAGTCCTTTGGTTTCCTCAAGGCCCCCGCGCCTGTGGACACCGCACCACCTTCATCGACTACGCCCCGCAGCCTCCTTGAACGGAAGCAGGCGTTGCTCGAAAAGAAATAGTCAGTCAACATCAACCATCCGCACAAATGACCATCAAGGAAAAGAAAGAAAAACGCGCGGGGCTCGTCAATCAGATGCGCTCCCTTCTGAACACCGCTTCGGCGGCTAAACGTGACCTCACCGCAGACGAGACCACCACCTACTCCAACCTGGAGAAGGAAGTGGACTCTCTCGGCAATGGGATTGACCGCGAAGATCGCCTTGCCGTCGTGGAGAATAATCTCCGCAACCGCAAGGATCACAACTACCGCCCCGGCGCGGACGCCGAAAACGTCGAAGGTAAGCGTAACTCGAAAGAGTATCGCAACGCCATCTTCAACCACTACTCCCGTTTCGGGAAGAATGGTTTGAACTCCGAACACGTCAACGTCCTCACCGAGGGCAACGACGTCGACGGCGGATACCTCGTTCCGGAAGAGTTCGAGTCTCAGATGACTGAGAATCTCGTCAACGCCGACCCGATCCGGGCAGGCGCTACGGTCATCACGACCGGTTCGGATCGCAACATCCCGATCGAAACCGACACCGGCTCCTTCGCGTATGTCGGCGAGTCCGGCACCTATACGGCGAGCGACCCGCAGGTTGGTCGGGTGGTCTTGTCCGCCTTCAAGAGCGGCGGCATCATCAAGGTGTCCGAAGAGCTCCTTCAGGACTCGGCCTTCGCGATCGAGCCATACCTCCAACGCTTGGCCTCCCGCCGCTACAACACGCTTGAGCAAGCCGCTTTCGCGAATGGCACCGGCTCGGCGCAGCCCCTCGGTCTGTTCCGGACCACGGCGGTCGGCGGCGTTTCGGTTGGCAACAAGGGCGGCGCAGTCAGCGCCACCGCCGCCATCACGGGTGACGATCTGATCGACACCTATCACACCCTTGCACGCGCCTACCGCGACAACGCGTCGTGGGTCACGAGCGACGCAATGGTGAAGCTCATCCGCAAGCTCAAGGATTCGACGAATCAATACCTCTGGCAGCCCGGTCTCGTCGCCGGTCAGCCTGATCGGTTGCTGAATCGTCCGATCTTCGTTTCGGACGGCGCACCCGCCCCAGCGGTCAGCGGCGTCTCGATCGTTCTCGCCGACCTGAGCTATTACACCATCGTGGACCGCAAGGGTCTCTCGCTGCAAGTGCTCAAAGAGCTCTACGCCGCCACCGGTCAGGTCGGCTTCAAGTTCAACAAGCGTTCGGACGGACGTCTCACCTTCGCGCCCGCGATGGCGACGTTCACCCACGGTGCCGCTTCCTAATAACCTCTGACCCTTCTCTACCATGAAGATTAAATTCTTATCGGCGGTTTCCTGCATGATCGGTTCCTTTGCCAAGGATCAGGTCGCTGAAGTGGAGACTGTAGTGGCAGCGTCTTGGATCAAGTCGGGTTTGGCGGTTTCCGCTGAGCCTGCCGTTGCGCCGGTCGCCGTCGTGGTAGAGGAAGTCCAGAGCCCCGTCGCCCTGACCCCCGCTGAAGCTCCCAAGGCTCCAGCGCGGTCGGGTCGCCGTGGGAAATAACCTCTTAACATCCTAAGATAATGAACCAACTCATCAAAAACTCGAAGCTTCTTTCGTGTGTCACTGTCGCAGCCGGAGCCGCCGGATCGAGTGCCATTACAGGGTCCACCTTGGACCTCGCCAACGCTGAAGGCGTGCTGATCATTGCCCAGACCGGCCCCATCGTTTCCGGTGCGACCACGTCTATCAAGTTCCAACACGGTGACCTTTCGGACATGTCCGACGCCGCCGACGTGGAAGGCACCTCCCAGACCATCGCGGATGACGACGACAACGAGATCTTCTATCTCGAGATCCGCAAGCCTGTCAAACGCTATGGTCGCCTCTACGTTTCCCGGGCCACTCAGAACGCGACGATCGCCGCAGCGGCCCTCGTCTACGGTCAGCGGAGCGCCCCGATCACTCAGGCAACTGGAGTGAATGGCGAAGTGGCCGTCAGCCCAGCGTCCGGAACCGCCTGATAAACCGTTCAGACCATGTCTTCATTCTTAAAAGTTGTTTCAGGTGCGGAAGTCGCCCCCGTCGGTCTCACCGATGCGCTGCGTCACATTCGCGCCTTGGAAAACGATGCAGACATGGTCTGGACCTATCTTCAGGGCGCTACGGCGCTCGTTGAAGATTACACGGGGCGTTCGCTTGTCACCAAGACGTTCGCCCTGACTCTTTCTTCTTGGCCGGACAAGTCCCGAGTGTTGGAGCTCCGCCGCTCACCACTTCTGGCGATCTCGTCGGTCAAGTATTATGCCGAGGGGGCCTCGGTTCAAACGACGCTGTCGTCTGCCGAGTATCTCGCCATCACGGGTCGTCTCCCCGGAGCCATCCAGTTCCTGGACACCCTTAGCTTCCCCGCCCTTGCAGTTCGGGAAGACGCAGTTACGGTCGAGTTCACCGCAGGATACGGCACCGCCGCCTCGGCCATGCCGGCGGAACTCCGAGTCGCCATCCTGATGCTGACCCACCATTGGTTCGACGAACGGACCCCGTTTGTAGGGGCCAAGTCAATGGAGATGCCGTTTTCACTCCGCACCCTGCTCCGCGCCTTTCGCGTGGACGCTACGCTGACCATCCCATGAGCATCGCAGGAAACCTTTCCCTTTCCGTGGTGGAGATCCCGCTCAAGGGCCGGACCGCCTATCACCTGACCCTCACGGACAGTTCCGGCACCGTCATCAGCTTGGACGACCGGACAGTGGTCGTGTATCTTCTCAAGAACGCCGACGACGCGTTGGCGGCTGCCGTGCTGACGAAGACGTCCGCAGTTTCCGGAGAAGTGACCATCCTATCGCCTTCTTCATCCGGGCGTATCTTGGTCAACTATACTTCGGGCAACGCCGCCCTTCTCAGCACTCAGCGCATCTATACGGTGATGGCTACGGTAGAAGACCCCACCGACGGCATCGTCCACGTCCAGACCTTTTTGGGGGTGCCGATGCAGGTTACGTCGGGCCAACAGTTCGACGGGGCCGATTCTGCGACCAACGCTGCCCTTTCTACGCGATTTGTCAACCTAATGGCCCTGTCGGGCGTGGTAGGCGGGTCGGGCTACCTAAACGGCGTCTCTACGGTCAGCGAGACCGCCGGAGTGATCGTCAAGTTCTTTGTTTCGTCGGAGCCGCAAGAATGGCTTCTCTTCGCAGGCACCACCGCTTCCGATGGGGTATCCTATCAACGCCCCACCGACTACAACGCCTCCACCAACGCCAAGGTCTGGAAACGGATCGCCTAATACCTATGACAACCATCGTTATGATCGTTCCGGTGAGCACTCCGGACCAAATCTACGTTCCGGGCAGAACCTATTCTGTCGACGACACCCTTGCCACTCAATGGATCGCTAATTCCTGGGCCGGTTTGCCGACTGCCGGACCTGCCGACCCCGCCGCCTACATCCAGTTCCGTGGGGCCATCACAGGTATCTCCGGAGCCAACGGGCTCAGCACCATCGCGACCGTCGGCCTGACGGTTCCGCAGGTCGTAGCGATCACAGTGTCGGGAGAACCAATGCAGTGGGAACTCGTCGCAGGCACCAATGCCACCGACGGCGTCACCTACCAACGCCCCACGGACTACTCCGGAGCGAATCAAGTCGTGTGGCGTCGCCGTAACTAAGTTTCAGAACCCATAACCATCCACCCAACCATGAAATCATTCCTTAGAATCCTATTCGCCCTGACCCCCATCTGGGCTTTCAGTCAGACCGCGAACGTCACGAAGACCCCCGGCACCAACCTGATTAAGGAAGACTTGGTCTTTGGAACCGGTCGAACCTTGACGGGTAATTCCGGCTCAATCGTGCACCTTGGGAATGCGACGGTGACATGGCCGACGACTGGTCAGATCTCCGATCAAGGAGGCACACTCGCCGCGCAGCGCAACGCCCTCGCGCCCGCGCAGGCGTTGTCGTTCAGCGGAACGGCAGGAGCGACGATCACGAACGCCACGATTATCGGCAGTGGTGACTTTACCGCAAGAGCGCGGGTGTTCGTCGCAACCCTCACCGTAGCAGATCAAACGATCTTTGGTGGCGCAGGCACCGGAGGGCACTTCACTTTTTGGATTAACCAAGCGGGCACGTTGCAATCGGTAGCGGCGGGGGTCGGAGCTAATTCGGTATCAAGCGGAGTGGTCACGGCTGGGCTGTGGGCTGACTGTGCCTATGTCCGCTCTGGAACAACTGGCACTTACTACCTCAACGGTGTGTCGGCAGGAACTACGACCGATTCGCGCAATTACGCGTCAGCTACGAGCCTCCTCGGTGAGTTTGGCGGCGGTCTTAAATTCGCGGGAATCCTGTCAGGTGTGGTCATCGAGAACCGCGCCCTTTCCGCCGCCGAAGTCCTCTCGCTCTACCAAACCAGCGCGGTGGCGGCGGGTGATATTTACGGAAGTGGCGTGAATACTACGATCACATCCGGCACTTTTGTAGTCGGGAAAAAGTATCGTATCCTAGTCGTTGGAACTACCGACTTCACCCTCATCGGCGCTTCCGCTTCGTCTATCGGAGTCGAGTTCACCGCTACGGGAGTCGGCACCGGCACCGGCACGGCGACCGCCCTCGGCGCACTCATCGCACTCGAGGCCAACGCACCGGGCAACGGCTCAGTTTGGAACGACGTATCCGGCAACGGTGCGCATCAGCTGCTCCCTGCTACCGGCGTGAACTGGTCACTCGGCACCAACGCGCCGAACGTCATCCGCTCGATCTCCTCGACCAGTGGCAACCAACAACTCTACGGCGCAAATTGCATCGCGGCGAACACCCGCATAAGCGCGATCTACGCCCGGAGCCGCACCGGTACGCCCTCGATCAAATACGGCACCACCTCAGCCGGGAACGAACTCGGCACCGTCACGGCAATCTCGACCAACTGGACGAGCATCCCGCTCGGTGCGACGACCACAACGACCGCCGCCGCGTCGATCTGGATCAATTCCACAACGACAGATGTTGTGGAAACCAACTTCATCACCTCGCCGCTCGGCTTCTGAGCCCTCGCACCCTTTTGCTGAAACCAAAATTCCAACCATGAAAAAACTATTCGTTCTCATCTTCGCGGTCGCCCTGAGCGTTGCCGCTTTTGCCGCCGTCACGCCGAAAGACATCGCGCTCGATGCGCCCACCGACGCCTCGCGCTTTGTCGCAGGTGGCGGCACCGTCGCGACGATCCGTGTGCTCTCCATCGACTACGTGACCGGCACGTATCGCTTCCAGCTCCTCACCGCGGGGGGCATCGCAGTCGGCAACGGGGCGGTCTTCGGCGCCCACGACGACACGCCCTCCGAGTCGCGGGTCAAAGCCGCTGTCGTTGCCGGGATCCAAGCCGCCGGTTGACCGGACCCACCCCCTATGGATCGCGCTGTTGTCATCACTTCGTTAGTTTCCCGGGGCCTGTTCAACGGGATCTGGGATCTCGACGATATGGCCTACGAACCCATCTCTTCTCCGTTCGTGGAGGAAGCTCGAGCCGCTTGGCTGGAGACCCTTCCGGATGAATTGACCCAGATGACCCCCGTCGGAAATTCGGGCAAATCGGTAAAGACGGTTAGATGGGTTTCGGAGGTTTTCGACTGCGATAACATCGCTCGAGACTTCGGAGTCTACCTGTCCCGTTGCATGGCAGCCAAAGCCGTTCGTGAAGGCTCTAAGCTGGGGAACGTAGCCGCTGGGAAGATCAATTTCCAGCCGTCCGCAGTCACCGGGCACGCCGTCAATTGGTTTGTTGATCACGATGGATATACCAACGTCTACGACGCCGGGTCAGGCACCTTGAACGGTATCCCTCCGGCGCAGCTTGCGACCGTCTCCTCCGGTGAAACCATTTAACCTCTTTATCGTCGTGCTCCTGTTCCTCTGTGGCGGGTGCGCTTCTGTTCCAAAAGATCCAAGAGATCCGACAGTTCTGCCTCCTAAAAATCAACGTCAGTATCCTAGCCCTCATGAATAAATCCGATGTTCTCAAATGGCTTGCCCTTGGTGGCAAGATCCTCGCCGTAGCGACCAGTTTCGGCACGATCCCATTCATCCCGCCCGCGATGGCGGTCCCGATCTTTGCGGCGGCATCCATCCTCAAGGACGTGATCAACCGTCTGGGAGACATCCTGGACGACGGCCAAAGCAACGGAAGCTTCAAATCCGAATAACATGGTCGCGGCTGTCTTAACGTTTTTGAGCAGCCTGTTCACGGCACTACCAAAGCTCCTGGAGTTTATCCAGGAGCAGCGGAAGGCCAAAGCTGCCGCTCGCGAACAAGCCGCCAAAGATTTCCGAAATGAAGAAGCTGTCAATCGCGCTCTTGGTCCTAAGCCTTAGCGGCTGCGCCACCGGCCCGTCTCTTTCGCCTAAAAGGGACGCCACGGCGGGGCTGATATCACGGCCGGACTTCCAGAAAGCCGCGGTCGCCGCCCCGGAATGGGTCCGAGAAAGTTTGAAGATCATAACCGCTTACGAAGCTGAACTCTCCCTGAAATAAATGAGCTCCGAAAAACAACCAACTATCTCTGAAGAAACCAAGGTGCGGACCACGATCCGCACACTGGTCGCCATCGCCGCACTCATAGCGGCCTTTGTCACGGCTTGGACGTGGGTATTGTCCGACGTCCGGGCGCAAGGCAATAGTCTTCAACAGCACCAAACCCGCCTGGACACTTTGGAACAGCGGCTCAGTTCGGACCACGATATCCTTATCGAAATCCGCCAAGACGTCAAAGCCTTGATGGCGGACAAAAGGGGGGCGAAATGAGCGCTATCCTAGGCCGTTTGGACCGATTTGGCGTGCTTTACCGTAACACGCCCACGATTGGAGTCGGCGGGGCTGTAAAGGCCTCTCTCCAGCGGGTGTGCGACCTTGCGGTGGGGGTGCAAACCCCCTCGTCCAAGACTATCTTGGCCGGGGCACGCGATGCTGAGCAAACTGAGACAGTTTTCGTCTGTCGTTGGTTTGACGGCCTAGTGTGTGGCATGGTGTTCACGATGGAGGGCCAAGCCTACCGGATCGTCCGTCGCGACCAACTGGGACGCCGCGAAGGGTGGCGCTTCTACGGTCGGGAGGTTGCCTAACCATGGAGTTCGCACTCACAGGCTCTGCCACCCTTTACGCCAATCTGGATACGATGACCGTCGCCATTCGGGACAAGCTCCTGAAGCGGGCGATGGGCCGCGCCACCCGCGCAATCGAACAGGCTGCGAAAGATGCCTGCCCCCAAGACACCGGAACGCTGAAGGACAGCATCAGCACCAAGACAACGTCCAAAGGCGGTCGAGGATCTTACGTCCGGGCGTTCATCGGCCCTGAACGAAACATTAAAGTGCCGGTGACATTCCACAAGGGTGGTCTCGGATTGCCTCCGTTCATCTCGATCCCGACCCGCTACGCCCATCTCGTGGAGTTTGGTCACGATATCGTCAACCACCAAGGGCAGGTCGTGGGGCGCGTCGGCCCCCGTCCCTTCATGCGCAAGGCTTGGGACGAGGCAGGCGGAGAGAAAGCGGTCGATGTCTTTGAAGCGGTGCTCGGTGCAGGCATTGCTCAAGAAGTATTGCGTTCGGCCATCGCAACCACTAAGACCCCCTAACTTCGATGCCGTATTCTCTAAAAGAAGTCATTCGTCAATGCCTCTTGGCGAACGCTCCACTCGCTGCCCTGATCGGGGAGCGGGTGACTTCGGCGTTTGCGCCTTCCAACACCATCGCCACCGGACCTTGGGTAGTGATGACGCAGGTGAGTGGTCAGGAGGAAGGTTCGTTCAGTGGCGATGCCGGTCTTACCCGCCCCCGGTTCCAGTTCACCATTGGTGGCCCGAATCAGGAGGACGTGGATGCAGTTCGGGACGTTCTAATCTCTGAGTTCAACGTAGCGACCAAGACCTACGACGGACACAGCATCACTTTCTTCCATGCCGACGATAATGAAGCATGGGAGGAAAACCTTCGGTCCTACAAAGTCCTCGTGGACTTCTTCATCTGGGCCAATAGATAACCACCAACAAAGGAAATCACCATGTCAGGACTAATCGGCTTCGGAGCCCTCTTCAAACACGACAGCGGCGGGGGGACATACGTCACCATCGCCAACATCACCAAAATTCGCCCGTATGCCCTCAAGGCAGACAGCATCGACATCAGCGACCACGAGAGTCCGGATCGCTACCGTGAGAAGACGGCGGGGATGTTAGATTCGGGGTCGGCGAGCATCGACTTAAACTATAGCCAAGACGAGACGACCCACCAACTCCTGGAGACCACCCTTGGCACCTCCAAGAACTACCGGATCGTCTTTCCAGGCACCGGTCGCACTGCCACGTTCGCTGGATTCATCGAGTCCGTCACTCCCGAGGTGCCGTTCGACAACAAGATGACCTGTTCTGTCAGCGTTCAGATCTCGGGGAAGATCACGTGGGCTGCCGCCGTCTAATCTCTGAAGCCTCCCTACCATGCCCTCCGTCCTTAAACTCGGCACGACCGAGATCACCCTCCGCTACGACTTCCGGGCCTTCCTACGCCTGGATGAAGAATGCGGAATCAACGCCATGTCGCCCTCCAGCTACCGGGACTTCTCACCGAAACAGATGGTCGCGCTCATCTGGGCAGGGCAAACGGCACCTCGCCCGCTGTCCCGCTCGGAGATCGCCAAGCTGATCCCGTGTGACGCGGACACCTACCTGACCATCGCCATGACCGTCGCGGAGGCTTTGGGCGCAGCAATCAACGCCTCGGATGACACCCCGGCAGATCCGTGAATATGCCGCATGGTCCAGAGTTGAATTGGGGATGCAGTTTGAAGAATTCTACGGCCTCCAGCCGTCAGAGTTCTTCAGCATTTTCAAAGCGTGGGAAGCCAAAGAGCGCCGCGACGCTCTGCGGCTCGCCCGCCTTCAGCTCACCATTGCTTCCGCAGCCGGAGCGACCAGCGTCAGCGGCGAACCTTTGACCGTTTACGACTTTGCCCCGCACCTTCGGCCACCGCCTGAACCACTGACCAGCGAAACCCTCGAACGACAGTTCATAAGCTGTCTCCCACCAGAATGGCATCCTCCTCAAGATCTATCGGCAGCCTCTTCATCGACATCGAAGCTCGGACCGCCAAGCTAGAGACCGACATGGAGAAGGCCAAGAAAATCATCGACAAATCTACCGATTCGGTGAAGGGCATGTCCGAGGCAACGGGCAAGCTCCGGGACCACAACAACGTCATGCTGAATCAGCTGACGCAACGGTTGGCGGGAATGTTGGCGATCTTCACTGTTATCAAGTCGGAAGTCCAGCACGTCTGGAACAATATCGAGAAGATCCCCGGCATCCCTCAGCAGACGGTCGCCAGCATCCAAGGCGCGAAAGAGAACATGGCAGCGTTCCGTCAGACCATGGACGGAGTGATCGCTAGTGGCATCGCCGGTTTCTTGGACTTTGGAAAAGCCATTGGTCACGCTCTGGCGACGGAGGGTCAAGGCTATGCCGAGAGCGCTCACGACATGGTGGCGGAAGAGTTGAAACGCCGGAACACGGTCACCGACCTAGAGCAGATCATTGCTCTGGAGAAGAAGCTACGAGACCACAAACGGGAGACCGCCTTGGCAGGGATGCGGAACGTCGACCAGATCAAAGAGATGTTACGGTATGCCGACGAGCTGGACAAACGTGCCGCCCCCAAGGGGTCTCAGGGGGTGCGCGTGGATCAGCTCAAAGCGGCTATCGATGCGGCAGAACTCCGTCAGAAAGCGAACGAAAAGGTCAAGAATATCAACGAACAGCTTCTGCATTCTCAGGAGAGACTCGCGCGAGCTGAAGACGAGGAGAAATTGGCCCTCCTATCTAAGACAGAAACTGTCGCCAAGCTCCGCGAAGAACTGGAGCGGCTCAACGGTATCCGTCCTATCAAATACGTCGTAGACACCGCAGCCAATGGGGTGACCACTATGAAGTCTCGAGAGCTGACCCCCGAGGAAAAGGAAAAGGACGCCAAGCTCGTGGACCGCATGACCGCAACGCAACTGAAGCTCAACAGCGCCATCAAAGCGGCCGGAGAAATGTATCGGGACATGGGGAACGCAATGTCCTCCGCGCTCGGCGATGCCATCCTGTCCGGAGAGAAGCTGAGCAACGTGCTCCACAAGCTCCTGGGCACCCTTCTCCAGATCGTCTTGCAGCGGACGGTCCTGAATCCTTTGGCCGACGTGTTCTCTTCCGGATTGAGCAGTGTCTTTGGGAGCCTAGGAAAACGCGCGATGGGTGGACCCATCAGCGGGGCTACCTTGGTCGGCGAGAAAGGCCCTGAGATCCTGCTCGGCAGTTCGTCGGGGACAGTCATCCCGAACGAGCAACTAGGCCGAGGCAAGGGTGGGAACAACTACTACATCGACGCCACCGGCGCCGACTCCGGCGCAGTCAGCCGTATCGAGAGACTCCTGCTCCAGTGGGCGGGGCCGGGAGTCGTAGAGCGCCGGAGTCTGTCTGCCACCATTAACGCTTCCCGCCGTCAAGGTTCGCTTAAGACGGCCCTCCAAGGATAACACCTATGTCTCTGACCTACCCACTCACCCTCCCATCTTCGGTATCCTTCACCGAGATGGCCTACATCCCCAAGACCGTCGTCGGCTTCAACGCCTCCAAGTTCACCGGTCAGCAACAGACCTATGTTTGGCCGGGACAATGGTGGGAGTTCCAGTGTCGCCTGCCAGCCCTTCACACCGACGCCCTTGCCGACGAGTGGATCGCCTTCTTACTATCTTTGAACGGTCGCGAAGGGACTTTCAACATGGGGCCGAGCACGCGCAAGACCCCCAGCGTCTCGGCGGCGTTGGCGGTCGTGGGGTCGGGTGGTGGCACCGCCAACAGCTCCACGCTCCCGATCACGCTCACGAACGCGTCCTACGGGCTGACGGTGGGAGATTGGTTGCAGTATGGCACCGGCTCATCAGCCAAGCTCCACCGCATCGTCAAGGTCAATGCCTTTGTCGGCACGGCAGGCTCAGTAGAGATCTTCCCTCGCGCCCGCTCGGCATACACCGCCGCCGCCGCTTTGAACCTCACCAACCCCGTCGGTCTGTTCCGCCTGTCGGACGGCAAGATGGATTGGACTATCAACACCGCCAAGCACGTCGGTCTAGAAATCAACGCCTCTGAAGTCTTATGAGTCGCACCCTACCAACTGGTCTAGACACCAACCTTTCCGCAGACACGGTCCACCCTGTCCTCTTGGTTCAACTGAGTTGGATGAGCGGGGTCGTCCGTTGCTGGACCGGCTACCACGACCTCAGCTGGGACGGCCATACGTGGGTCGGAACCGGACACCTCGGCACCGTGAGCGAGATTGGAGAGAACAGCGACGGCACCGCCAACGGTCTTTCACTCACGTTGTCCGGCATCCCGTCCTCGGTCATCGCCAACGCCTTGGAGAACGATTCGCAAGGCCAACCGGGGCGCGTGTGGTTCGGCACTCTGCAGAACGGAAGTTTCACCGTGGACCCCTACTTGGTATTCGACGGATTGATCGATGTCGCCAACATCAGCGACGACGGAGAGACTGCCAGCGTGACCGTGAATCTCGAGAAAGAGCTTTTCGACAACCGTGCCTCCGCCCGCCGATACACTCATGAAGACCAGCAACTGGATTATCCGGGCGACCTCGGCTTGGAATATGTCGCAGGCTTGGCCAACCGTCAGTTCCAATGGGGCAAGGCGATTGTCGCTCCGGCGGGGTCGGGCGGCGTGGGCGGCGGCAACGGCGGCGGCAATGGGGAAATGGAATGATCCAGGCCCTCAACGCTTTTATTGAATCTCGACGCACCCTGCCGTTCCAGTGGGGTTCTAACGATTGTTGCCTGTTCGCGGCCGACTGGGCTCTGTTGGCGACCAGCAAAGACCCTGCCCAGCGTTGGCGGGGCACATATGAGTCAGCTTTGGGCGCATACCGGCTCCTAAAAGGCGTTGGCGGGGTCGTATCCCTTGCAAATCTAGCCCTTTTGCCGGGAGGTTGGGTGCCGGTGCACCCATTATCGGCCAAAAGGGGCTCGATTGCCGCCTTTGGGCCGGTAGATAGCCTATCCCTTGGGGTGGTAACGCACCCGGGAGTCGCAGGTCCCGGTCACGACGGCATCACTTTTCTCCCACGTTCGTCCATCTTAGCCGCTTGGTCCATCCCTTCTTAACACCATGCCTCCCGTCATCGCAGTCGCCATCGCAGCCGCCATCCCTTCAACCGCCGCATGGGGTCTGACCCTTACGATCGGCGGCACGCTTATCGGCACCGCTTCCTTCGCTACGATCATCGGCTACGCCGTCACCATCGGTGGCGCGATAGCTTATGGGCAGTCGCAGTCGGCCAAGCTCAAGAACCTAGCGAACCGGGGGGTCGCAGACCAAGGTCGGAACGTCATGGCTCGAGACCCCTTGGCAACGCGCCGCCTGATCTATGGGGAAGTCCTGCTGACGGGGCCGGTGGTCTTTATGACCACGTCCGGCACGAAGAACCAATGGCTCCACGCTTGCATCGTCTTGGCGGGGCACGAGGTGTCAGCCATTGGGACCATCTATTTCGACGATGGCGAAGAAGTGCCGTTGGATGGGGCGGGTCAGGCGACCGGAAAGTATGCCGGAAAGTTCTACTGCACCAAACATCTCGGCACCTCAACGCAAGCGGTGGACGGGAGTATCAACGGTCATGTCCCATCTGAATGGACGTCGAACCACCGCCTCCGGGGCATCGCGTATCTTGGAGTTTCGTTCTACTACGATACCGACCTGTTCCCCAATGGCGTCCCCACTGTAAAGGCTTTGGTGAAAGGTAAGAAAGTCTTCGACCCGCGTGACGGGGCGCAGAGCAGTTCTGACCCGACGACGTGGGTCTGGAGCGCCAACGCCGCACTCTGCACGGCGGATTATCTGAACGACAGCATGTTCGGCCGGGGCATCCCGTGGGCACGGTTGAACACAACGGGACTCATAGACGAAGCCAATGTCTGCGATGAAGACGTTACGTTGGCGGATACCACTACCGAGAAACGATACGCCATCAACGGCACCGCCACCGCCGACCAAGACGTCCGCCAAGACCTTTGCGCCGCGATGGCGGGACGCATCATTGAGACCGGGGGCGTGTGGTCGGTGCAGGCCGGGGCCTATCGCACTCCGGGGGCTATGGTGATCACGGACGCCATGATCATTGGGGCCGTCAACGTGCAGACTCGGCAGTCCATGCGCGAGACCTTCAACGGCGTGAAGGGGACATACGTCTCGGCCATCAACAACTGGATGCCGTCTGATTTCCCTCCGATCAAGAACGATACCTACAAGACCCAGGACGGCGGCGTCCGCCGGTGGAAAGATACGAGTCTGCCCTTTACCATCTCAGCGGCTACGGCCCAGCGGCTGTCCAAAATAGATCTGGAGCGCGGACGTCAGCAGATTGTGGTCACCACCGTCCTGAGACTGGACGCTTTCAAGCTCGCTTGCGGCGACACGGTAAAGGTCACGCGGGCGGCATTGGGCTGGACAGAAAAGCTGTTCGAGGTGATCGAATGGAAGTTCCAGATAATGCAGAATAGTAGTCTGGGCGTCGCGGTCGTGTTGAAAGAGACGGCGGCGGCGGTTTGGGACTGGGCCGATGGCGAAGAGACGACGGTGGACTTGGCACCGAACACCACCTTGCCCGACCCTACGGTGGTCCCGACGCCGTCCCTGACCTTGCTCACCGACACCACCACCGTCACGCTCCAACCGGATGGCACCGTGCAACCCCGCCTGAAGGTATCTTGGACCACCCCGAACAATATCTACGTGGAGAACGGGGGATATGTTGAAATTGAATATAAGAAGACAGCCGATTCAGACTATACTGTCTGGACGGCTTTGCGGGGCGACGCATTGTTCGACTACATCCTGGACGTCAAGGTCGGAGTGCAGTATAACGTCCGGGCACGTTTCCGAAATCAGGCCGGAGTGCGCGGAGCCTATGGCAGCGCGACGTCGTCTGCGGTCGTGGGCGATACCACCGCACCAAACGCTCCGGCGACACTTACCGCCACGGCCAAACCGGGATTCATCGATTTGAACTGGACACCCTCAACATCCAACACCGTGAACGAATACGCCATCTATCGATCGATCGTCAGCGCCGTCGCAGGCTTTGCTCTGCTCGCCAACACCGCCAACTCACAATTCCAAGATACGAGTGTCAGTGCCGGAACGGGGTATTGGTATTATGTCGTCGCCATGTCAGCGTCGGAAATTGCCTCAGCGCCTACGGCGGTCGCCGGTCCGCTTACAGGGTTGATCGCCCCCTCGGGCGCGGTCCCCAGCAACCCGACCGCCCCCGCGCAACCTTCGTCGCCCGTTGTCGGCACCTATGATGCGTCGGACAGTAGCGTTTACGCCTACGCGACCTTTGAAGTCTACGCCCTACCGAATGGGGCAGTGTGGCAGAACCTGCTCTACAGGCGCACCGGCTCAGGGGATTGGTTGATCGCCGGACAGTTCAAGAATACCGGCACCTCTACTCTCCGGATAGACGACCTGTCCCCCGGCATCGGTTACGACATCGCCGTCCAGGCTTGGAACGGTGCGGGCGGCTCGTCTATCGTAACTGGGACAGCCTTTACTGCGGCATCTAAGACCACTGCGCCTTCCGCCCCGACGAGCGTCACGGTCACGTCTGCATCCTCGGGCGGGTCGCCGACCCCGATGTTCTCATATTCCGGCGCAAAAGTTCAACTCTTTGTGGGGGAAGTGAAATGGGTGACCGGCAATGAAAAGGACCTAGCCTATAGCGAGATAAAAGTCACAACCACCGACAGTGACGCCGCGACGGACCACTCATGGTCTGTTGATAGCGGAGTGGACCCTGTCCGTATCCCCGCAGGGAAGAACGTCGCTACCATCTCGTCATTCACTTTGCGAGCCGGATACTTGCGCGTTCGGACGGTCAACACCTCCGGGGTTGCGTCCGCTTGGGTCAGTCATGGCAGCAATGTGAACAACAGCACCAAAGTCGGTGTCCCGCTAGGGAGCATCGCACTTCAGGATTCGAGCGCCGTCGCCATCACAGGTGGGACAAGCTCCACCTCTACGGAGCGCACCGAATCCCTGATCGTAGCGCCCTCCGCCGCGTCCAACCCCCGAGCTCAGGTGGCAACCTTTGTCGGCTCGGATGTCAAGAGCCTGACGGGCGGAGCCACTACCGAAAACTTGGACGTAGACATCACCAATCGCGGATTCACCGCGAAGCCAGATTGGGGCCTCATTCAGATCTACGACACCAACATCCTCGGAGTGTATGACTATGACACTTCGTCCAGTAGCACGAATGCTCGATTCGTCTTATTCTCCCGAGATGGGGGCAACCTGCCCAGCGGCAACCGTCGATTCCATTTCATCGTCGGCAAATACTAAAAAGTTTCCTCCCGCCTTCGCACCACCCCCTTCGGAGGGCAGTGGAGGGGGCCGGGAGGTTCATACGCCAACGCCGGTTGACACGCTTTTGCGAGGGGTGTCAACCGGCTCAGTTGCGTTTCAAGCTGACCTGCCCATTGGTGGAGGCTGGGGCGATGGGGTATCTTTGTCCCACGTCACGCCACTTGCACTCACCATCACCGGGACGGTGACTTCTTTCGGATACTCCAGCGCCAAAAGGATCTGGAGATAGTGGATAGCCTTCTCAATATCCTGTCGCCCATTCTTGGACTTGTGTCGACAGATATACTTGATGGCGTTCGCTTCGATGTAGGGGATGTCGTTGGCATGGACGAACTCCACGTGCTGGATCTTCATGCCTTTGTAGTGGCCCCCGCCGACTTGGGTTTCTAAGGGGTTGCTCATGGGGCCACCCCACCGTTGAAGGATTGGTAGAAACGGAACAATTCGTCCGCCCGCACCCACAGATCTTCGGTCAACAGAAACCCGAACTTCTCGCGGGCGATTTCGTAAGCCCGGAACCAACGGTCGTGGACAGGACCATGACGGTCTTCGTGCAGGACGCACCAGATCAGGCCGTCCAAGGTGTCGCACACTTTGAGCAGGGCGGCGTCTTGGTCGCTGAGGGTCTGGGGCGGCAGGAGCATCTCGTTCTCACGAGCCACGATCTCCAGTTGGTGGAGATGGGTTCGGAGTGCGAGGTTGTCGCGCTTCAGGGTGTAAGGGATGTCTCCCGTGATGAGCTCCCCGGTGTCATGCATCAGGCACTCCAGCAAGAGCGCCCGAGAGCACGCCCCTTCAGAGATGTAGAGTGCGATCATCGCGACGTTCCAGGAGTGCTGGGCCACCGTTTGCGGGCGGACCGTGGGGGCGCAGTGGTAACGGACCACCTTGCCAGATTCTAAGGTATTGTCTAGTTTGATTTTATTCATGGTCGAGGACTTCTAGGCTACGAGGTTTCAGGCGGTGGATAACAGAACGAACAGTGGCTAGGTCGGCTTCGGCGCGGTTGCGGGCGAAGTCGCTCAGCAGTCGCGGATCCATAACTTCTAAGCCCCGAGACAGGGAAAGCTCAAACTTCTCGAGTATTGGGATGGCTTGCGACAGTTCTTCATCAACGTAATCGGCGACAATCTTCACAGATATGTCTCCGACAGAGGCTTGATTCGCCTTGCGCGCGATGGCAAGGGCGGCGGAGGAGTTGCGGATAGTTTTGGACATGTTTTCTTCGGATTTGAGGGTTGCGGATCAAAGGGCTTTGGAGGAACGGCGCATCAACCAATGGTGACAGGCCAAGCGCCAAGCGCCATCGGCGATGGCATCGGTATGGTGGAGGGCCATCTGCATATTCTTGGCCTTGTAGAACTGCCAAGCATTGAACATAGGGCGGGCGACGGTGTCGACGTAGGGGGCGCCGAAGCGGGCGGTCAGCCCCCCAAACTTCCCATCGGTGATTTGGTTGGTCGCTGCCTGCAAGAACTCCAGCAAGATCTCATCGAACAACGTCCGTTCACTAGGCAGGAACATCAGCGGGCGATCCAGTTCGCGGTAGGCGTAAGGGTCTTTGCTGTCGTCGCCGACACCGGACGCGAAGTCGGAGACTTCCTGCCACTTGGTCGCGGACATGCTGTCCACGTAGGCGTGAAGATTGTTGCTCGTGTGCCACCAATCGCCCATCGGCCACCCCAGCGCCGACGCGACATACTCTTGGAAGTAGGAGAAGTGGACGATGTTGGCCCCGCTCACTCCGCCCCAGACGCAGTCGTTGCTCCGGTTGGCGGTGGTCATGCGCAGTCGGCCGTCCACTGTCCGACTGAAGATCATGAGCAGGTTGCAGGCTTTGTCCTTGGTCTCCTTGAGGTAGTCGGCCGGATCCCACAGAAGCACGACAGCCTGACGGCTGAAGGGGCGTTCGCGGAGCTCCTGGATGGCGGCACTCAGTTGGTCCTGCCTGAGCCCACTGGACCAATGGTGTCGGGCCCGAGTGCCGTAGAAGGCGTTGAAGGTGGCTCCGTTGTCCGAGAAGGTTGCGATGTTCTTGGCGAAGTGGCTCAAGAACGAAACGCTGTTGTAGGGTGCGAGCATGGCCATCGCTTCCATGAAATGGAAGAAAGGGTTGGCGTCGCGGACAGGGCAGAAGTTCACCCGCTCCTGGGGGTGCGTCAGGCAAATGGTGACTGGATCCGCAAAGCGGAGGACGGCACCGTTACGAGATTCTTCCCGATGACCCACCGACTTCAGCAGTCGGTAGATCCGGGGGGCGAGTTGGTTGGTGTTTCTTGCTACTAGTTCCATGATGTTATAGGATTGAAGGCTGAGGTTGATACTTACGGAGGCTTCCGGCACCCTCGCGGGCGCGTTCATATTTGTCAAACTCGCAGAAGCAATTCGCGAGGTTATTGATATCTTGCAAATGGTTTGCGACTTTGGGGGGCAGGTATTGCCGCAAGGCGTGCCGCACCCCCAGCAAAACCGACCCTAGAGAGCCAGAGAGGCCCGAAATTTTGCCATTTGCTTGCCGGGGGGTGCTTTGGCCTGCCCCGGTAAGGTAACGCGCCAAACCGCGACGCGTGCCGGGGCCTGCCAAGACAAAGGTATCCCAGTCGGTCCAGTCGCTATGGCCGGGGGTGTATCGCAGGTCGGTGCAGACTTGGTTCGCCATGAAGTCGTGGATGCCGTTGATAGACATCAGCGCCTCCGCCACCCGAGCCAAGGTGGCAGGCTTGGTGGAAAACTCTAGCGCCCGCACCTTGGCGGCGATGTCGGCGTAGAAGTCCTCCACCGGCATCGATGTCCCGTGCGGAACCACGAGGTAGGCCCCCCGCAGAATCTTCAGCCCGTTGGCCTTGCGGCGTTTCAGGGTCTTGACCATGTCGGGCAACCGCACGACAGGCATGATGGTCTCGAGAACGTCCGGGTCGTTGAACACGCGGGCGACATATATTTGGAATAGTGCCTCCGACAGCGTCGCGCCGTTGAGCAGCGGCCGGACCTTGTTGGCCACCCAAACGGTGACGGCGTCGTGCTCCCGATTCACATTGCAGAACCGATGCTGGTGAAGGATGGGATCGGAAGTCCAGGGGCGCGGGGCTCCGGACTCTTTCTTAAGGCGGATGGATTCACGTTCGGTGATCCAGAAGACAAAACGTTTTTGGACAAGCGTCATAGGAAGGTTGGGATGAAGTGGTATCCGTGCTGGGCGGCGGAAACGAGCAGGCGAGTGATAGCCCCGAGGGCGGTCACGATGCCGATGAGTGCGAGCACCAAAGCGCAAGCGAGGATGCAGAGATAGAACAGGTTCTTTATGAAGTTGATCATAGCAGGTCTCCAAAACTGCGCTGACGGCCGAAGTCGTAGGCTTTCTTACCGTAGAAGGTAACGTCGGCGCGGGGGTCGCCGGTGCCGAACCAACCGTCCTTCGTCTTCGCCAGACGGGACTTGATGAAGCCGGGGTAGGCGACTTCGAGTTTCTCAATGGAAACCCGTTGCGTCTCGGGAGTCCGGAACAAGCTGCATCCGCCCTTGGCGTTGGACGCCGGTTGATTGTGCGCGAAGTCACAGATCATGGCGGTGCGATGCCCTTGTGTGAGTAGCCCCATCTGGACCCAGAAGTCTTGCATCGTGGGGACCGCGGTGAACGAAAGACCGCAAGAGTCCAGCGCACCGATCCCCAAGGCCCAGACCGCCCACGACCGCTGACAGTATTGAACCTTCTCTGTCCGGCGATTGTTGCCTTGGCGGGCGGACACGCCCACGAAAGCATCGGTGAAGAGTTGCTTCTCCATCAGGTGGAAAAGCTCGGTGACCTCAACAGGCTTGGCGGGACGCAAGTGCCAATCCTTGTCACTGATTCGGCGGTAGAAGGTCAGGTCGTCGTCCACCATCAGCACGGTATCCGAACCAAGACTGCGACAGTCGTCTAGGATCCATTGCCGAACAGGGCTGATGCCCTTGGTGATGCCGTCGGGCTTTTCGCCCGGTTCGGCTTGGTGGGGGCAGGCAAGGACTCGACACCGGGGATACTGCGCCCGGAGGCGCGAGGCTTGCGCCTTGTTGGTGACGATGGTGACGTTTGGTAGAATGGCAGGGCTGAGGCCCTCCATGGTTATGAGACGGTCGCGGCCCAGAGTGGGCAGATATATCGGGATCATAAAATTGAAAGAGATTCGTATGCCCTTCCGGACATAAGGAAATAGAGTGCGAGAGCACGTTGCGCTGGAGTATAATCTTCCGCACGGTCGCTGCCGACAGAAGGTATCTCTCCGTGAGTTAGGGTGTATAGAGCTTCAAGATCGTCGTAGTGCTTGTCGCTCATGATCGAAAACGACTTCACATAGTAGGCGTATCGCGCAGCCATGATCATGTCAAGGTCGAAGAGTGTCGGCGTTCTTGGAGCTTTGAGGTGTTTGTTTTTAGCCATGAGTAGATAGAAGGGCGGTCCGAAAGCCTGTTCCAGTTGGGTGACATTTGATGGCGCAGATGGTCGGACAGATGCCTTGCGGGCACCGTTCCTCTTTTGCTCTTGTGTCGTCACCGACTGGCAGACGGACCGCCCAAAGTGTTTAGGAATTAAAACCCCACGAGTCGCCGGTAGTTGCTGAGCGTGTCGAGGAGCGCCCGCTGACCGACATCTTTCTGCCGGAGAGTTTCTGCGACTACATCATCAATAGTCTCCGGACAGACAATGTGATAAATCTTCGTAGTCTTCTCCTGTCCTCGGCGGACAAGTCGGGCATTCGTTTGGTCGTAGAGCTCGCGGCTCCAGGGGGTCGAGAACCAACATAAGTGATGCCCGCCCGCTTGAAGATTGAGACCGTGCCCAATACTCCGCGGATCTGCAACGACAATGGGTATATCCCCACGAGACCAAGCGTCGAGGAAAGATTGTTCTCCTTTCTTCGGCCAGAGCTGAGCTTGAGGCAGGGCTTTGAGAATACGGACTTGTTCATGTTGATAATTGCAGGCTACGAGCATTGGAAGCCGGGGAGCCTTGGCTAGTTTCTTTAGAGCTTTGATCTTGGCGTCGTGAATTAGGACGACAGACCGGTCCTCACGATAGACCGCTCCGCCGGTTACTTGAAGCAACTTGTTGACAAGGGTGGCGGCATTGGGGGCCACGACCGGCAATTCGTCATCGCCCATGGACAGGAGAAGCTCCTGTTCCAGTTCCCGGTATTGCTCCCGAGCTTCCGGGGGCAGGGCGACGCAGATATCTTCAAACTCGGGGACCGGGACTTTGGAATAGTCTTCCGTCTTGAGGACCAGAGCAAGGTCATGGATCTTGGCGTATATCTTCTCAGCGGCCCCGTCCATCGGTTGCCAATCATATTCCATATAGTCGGTCGGGAAGAAGTAGGCGCGTTTGTAGTTCTCAAACGAAACCCCCAGCCGCTTCCCGTCATCCAGCATCTTGACCTGATTAAACAGCTCCAGGAGGCTGTTGGGGTTGGGGGTGCCGGTAAGCCCCCAGCGGCGGTCGGTCACGTCTTTAATGCACCTCCAGAGCATCTTGGCGCGAGCGCTCCGGTGGTTCTTGAGCTTGGTCAGTTCGTCGAATATGATGGTATCAAACGACGGTAGCTTGCCTTTCAAGGTTTCCAGATACCGACCGCAGAGCTTTGGAATGCTCTCGTAGTTCAGGAGGTAGATGTCGGCGGTGCTGTCCTCCAACGCCTTCCAGCCCTCCTTGGTGCGGAGGTTGGCGTGCCGGAGGTGTCGCGTGTGTGCCCATTTCTCTATCTCATTGGGCCATGTCAGGGTCGCCACCCGCAACGGGGCCAACACTAGGGCGCTCCTGGCGTCCCCGAGGACGCGAAGGTAGTCAAAGGCCGTCAGCGAGGAGACTGTCTTCCCCAGACCCAGCCCCATGAAGAGTCCGGCGCGGGCGTGCTTTAACAGGTGGCGAATTGCCAGATCGTGATGAGTGTCGGGCTGGAAGACAACTGGAGGTAAGGAATTTGACGGAGTGATCATAACTGTCGGAGTAGGTGGCAGGCACCCCGCGCATCTGCAGGAGCTGGATTTCGTAGGCTTGCAAGGCTGTCGGCTTCTTGCCGGGAGCTTTTAACTCTAAGAACGCGGACCGGCCTTGCGGCCCAATCGCGAGCCGGTCGGGGACGCCTTGGCGACCCGGACTGGTGAATTTGTAGAAGAGGATGTCATGGGCTTTGCACCATCGACGTATCCGGAATTCAAGATTCGATTCTGCTGGCATTGGTGGATGTTGTTTAAGAGTTCTTGACGTTCTTTGGTTTTCAGGCGACCGACCAGTCGCTTCAATACGAACTGACGGCCTTTGCCCCCCAGCTCCAGGACCACCATGCGTTGGACGTCCTCGATGGTCAGGCTGTTTAAGAGAAGGATCTCGTTCAACAGGTTGTAGTTCTGGATATGAGGGTTCAAACGGCGGGCGTCCAGCTTGGTCAGGCGGAGACCTGGGAATAATGAGTGATAGTTGGTCATGATTTCTAACCCTTCTTGTAGTAGGGGACTTCTTTCCCTTCCGCCTTGATGGGGAGGCCCTTGGCCCAATCGGGCAGGGTGGTGAGACATTCGATGTATTGTTTCATGGTTTGGTTCGGCAGCTTCAAGGCCAACGCTTGGTCATGGATGAGAGCGAAGATCTTGAAACCGGCGCGAGTGGCTAAGACGGCACCGTTCGACATGATGTCGGCGGCGACCGCTTGAGTAGCGTTCTCCAGGAGCTTGCCTCCGTAGGTGGAGACCCGCCCCCAGAGCTTGCCCTTGATATGGCCGAAGAACGTGATCTGGACCTTGGTGCGGTCGTAGCGTTCGTCGTAATGTTCCTCGACGGCGGGGCGGGGATAGGCCAATTCGCGGCCGGAGGGCAGGCGCATCAATAGATATGGGGTGCCCCCCTTGGTCTCTACGATGAAGCTCAGGAGCTTCCCCGCTGCGAAGCGTTGGCCGGGGCGGGCGATGGCGTTGCGGGCGGCGACGTCCATGACCTTCCACTGCCCCGCGACTTTGTAGTTCTTGCGTCGATAGGCCTCGACAGCGAGTTCGGCCG
>JAYJME010000171.1:0-32009 GCA_036873775.1 Costaria costata | reverse complement strand
ACCTCTCTTTTGCACCAATCAAATACCGGTACACGTTAGGACACTCGTTTTTCATCCCATGGCGCCGCATTGATTCCCTCCTACAGTAACTTGACTGAAGCGTCGAAGACGCGACTATAAACCCCAGTTATATAAGCATTCAGTAAACTGTCGGACCCGAACACACGCCCTACGGCAAGACCCACAAGCAAACTCATGTCGAATAAGCTGTACCAAAACTCGAATAATTTACGATCTGCAGCTCCATCCCTGCTACGGTGCCAGGCCCAGCAAGATCGCTAAGCACCTCCGCAGCCATACACCATGCGTGATATTATGTCTTTGATTCTACGTGCAATGCATTTCCCCTGAACCCCTGCCGCAGACGCAGCGCTCTTCGTGGGCGACGACGACTTGGACAAGAACGCGGCAGCCGAAATCTTCATGCTCGTCGCGGGAGTGTCCACCGTTGTCTTTGGTCTGTGCACCGACCTGCCCTTCCTCGTGGCTCCTTCGGTCCTTTACGTTGCTCGGGAAACCAGGTACGTACGTAAAAATACGCTGTTGAGAAAAGTGTACGTACGTACGCTGTTCAAAACAAGGTACCCCGCTGCTTGCTGCCTGTTGGCTTTTCGTTCTCCTTCGGTGTGGTGGGTAATGCTGTCATGACCTCTAGTTGTATCCTCTCGGTATATTAATCATGTCATTTCACCAGTACCACCCCCTTTACAAGCGAGGCGCACGTGCGTGCGGTTGTTCCACGCATCGTACAGATGATCGATTTCCCCTCCACCGTCTAGATCTTTCAGGGAATGCATATCAATTCCTAACCTGAAGGACCTAGCTT
Organism: Costaria costata; assembly: GCA_036873775.1. Lineage (NCBI taxonomy): Eukaryota > Phaeophyceae > Laminariales > Agaraceae > Costaria > Costaria costata. Next base: position 31,183 of record JAYJME010000171.1, on the reverse strand, counting down.
GTGTTGCCTGGTGGGATCCGCATAATCTGCATGGTCTAGCACATGTTTCCTGAGTTGGGTCTGTACTGTACAGTTCCTGCACAGCACCTCACAACGGCAGGTTAGTGTGATCTACATAGTCTAGATCATAAATCTTCCCGACGTATCATATGGATGTTCGGAACTCTGCGAATGTCGCATTTTTGGCTCAAACTCATCCCAACCAAGGTTGACCGAGCCCAGACCATACCCTCCGATACTCCTCCTCCTCGCGCGAGAACAGAATCACGATGGGTGGGCAGCTGGCTGCCCAAGCCCTGGCTAACGCTGCGGCGACAGTGGTTTTCGCCTGCGCGGTGAAGCTCAACCTTGTGTCGTACATACCGACGGCACTCCGAATCGGCGCTGGGTGCGGAGTAGCAATGCTGGTTGGAGTCTTGGGAATGCGCAGCGTCGGCCTCCTGGTGGAAGACGCTTTCGTCTTGCCTCCGTTCACGTGGGAAACTGTGAGTGAGTGTAGCGCGTGGACTGGTGCTACGACAGGGGGAGTAGCCCCATTTTCACTACTGCATTTAGGCTACGAGGGCGAGTGGCTCAATACCCTTCCCCGAATGGGACCTTTTTGCTTTTTGGCGCAGCGTGACAAACAGCCCCAAGTTGGGTTATGCCGCCAAACCAAAACATATAACGTTTCGTGCTGCCAAGCCAATAGGGTACAACTAGTCACTCTTCCGAGTGTCTGTAACCGGCTGAAACAAAAAGACTTACCGGGCCCCCCCCCCCCCCCTACCGTAGCACAGTTCAGTTGTCGGCCTACTATTGCAGTGGGTACCCGGAGACAAGAACTCCCCAAGATAAGGCAACTCGGGACTTTTAAGAGGGGTCAAATCGGCGTGTCCCGCCTACACTAAAAAGCTACTTCGAAGTATATATTGCCCACCGTACAGGTGAGAGTAATGTGTGACTGAGAGCTCTTGTGTCGGCTTGTCACCACATACATAGTTCTCTTAAGTCGGGGTACCACCCACTGCATAGCCTACAGAGTGATCATAGCGAGAAAGGCCGAGTTTGCTTTTGCTTTGGGTGTCTTGCTTCTATTTCGATCGCGCTGCCACTGGCGGGGCATACCATATAGCAATCAGAACCTCACGATGGACACTAAAAAGCAACCCGAACCTCTCCTCCACCTACTCATACGTACTGCTATTGGTCGTACCAGGGAAAGCCTCCCTGCCTTCTTGCTCCCTCTCTATTTGAGGTGCGGGGTGGGTGTGGCGATGTGGCGCTGGTGTTGGTGTCGTTGCCTTGTTGGTATTGATTGTTGTTGTTGTCGCTTGTACGATTGTTGTTGTAACTGAAGCTGGTGAATAGCGAGCCGTGGCCTGAGCAGTCTCAGCATATCTCTTTGCGCGGATCACAACAAGCTCTGTACTGCTGGTGCCGTGTTGCTTGTGATGGACGGAGAAAGGGGCGAGATACAAATAAACACGCCTCGAGAACCAATGGAACTCTCATTATTTGAAGGTTCGGTTCGGTTCGGTTCAGTTCGATTGCTTCAAAACATTTGCCCGACCAAGTACCTGAACCTCTCCTCCATCTCCACTTGTGTGGCCCTTAAGCCCCACTGACAGGTGTCGGGAAAACCACAACGCCGAGAAATTTGAGGTCCTTTATTATATTGTTGTGGACCGTTTCTGCATATCCCGGGCTCCCTTAAAGGGGGCTATCGAGGTCCCTTATATAACGTTTTTCCTTATCACAGGGTCCCTTACAGGGGGCTATCGAGGTCCCTTATTTAAAGTTTTTCCTTATCGCAGGGTCCCTCAAAGGGGGCTATAGAGGTGGAGGAGAGGTTCAGGTACTAGGTTGGGCAAATGGCAGAATATTGTTTTTTTAGGAAACCCATTTTTTCAACCGTTATTGTTTTCTTTAGTTTGGTGTATTTTGTCGTGTTTTTGCTTGCATAACGTTTTTTTCACGGAACACATTTTTTTCCAGGTGAACCAATTTGGTTGGGATCTTACTCGAATTGCTTGTGTGGATCCTCCTCGGAAAATATGCCCTCCAGCTGTTCCTCGTTCAGATCAGCGACGGTGACGATTTTACTCGGTGTCTCTGCTGCATCTCCCTGCGGGCAGTCAGTCGCTCGACTTGCTTGGTTGGCGTTGTTAAGCTCCACCATGCTTGTGGTGTTGGTGAACCCTCACGAGCGTATTGGGAACTTCTGTCACAAGTCGCGAGTGGGCTTGTGGCCTTTGTTCCTGTTGATATTGCTTCTTGGTATACGAAATATACGAGTTGGGATGAATTCGGCGGCTTTGCATAACATAAGTGTTCAGGTACTTGGTGACCCCCCTAGATAATATGCTGCTGAGTATACCAGCAAACGAGCAGGGTCAACACGGCACGATTCGTACCGTACAATCTATGGCTTATCATTGGTATAACGATTGACTTTGTCCCATGTCCATGATCAATCCATTATCCAGATCTTATGGATACACCGCTGGATTCATCAATGCCCATACCCAATCTATATCCATATCCTTATCCACCCGCCTACATTTTTGTTGTAACTCAAGAATTCTCGCATTAGTTTTTCCTACTGCAGGCAAGGCACGTTTGCAGTCGTGCTAAACATATAAAGGTCTGCCAGTTATGTGGTAGCCCGCCACCAACACCTGACCCCCCCAGGGGGTCTCCGTCAAATATTACACACTACGAAACCCCAGGGAGATTAAGGAGGCAGGCTAACCCGAAGCCTTATGCCCCGCACGTTCCCCTGCGGGGCTAAGTACAATATCACACCATAAGGCCAGCGCCTGGCCGTTCATCGCACGTCCCGCACTGCGCTACTGATGGTATTACCAATGTTCCCCTTAGTCCGTTCTTGCGAGGGCGGCGGAGACTGCTTCTGCTCCCTCCCCCGCCTCTCGTACCTACACCACGAACGCGCGCGACTTCCATCTATGGCGCGTTGGATCTGCAGCTCCGACAACCCTTGCGCAGCCAACTGGGTTGCTACCCCGATTCTCCCAGAATGCAAAGCGTACTGCCCCGGATCCCTTCCCCTGCATCCGACCGAGAGTCTCAGCGCTGGTACGGTTTCCGACCGCGTGACTGTTTGCCATCCACGCGATGTACGCCTAGCCGTCAGGGGCGACCCCCCGGGGAGCTGAGGGTGCACCACGAGAAAGGCCAGCAGGGCTTCGAACGCGCCCACTGGACCCCTCCCTGGCTCCCCTACATGCGCAACCTGTGTCCGTGTGATCGTGTAACCGGTCCTTTTCTGATCTGCCTTAGAGGCCGCAAACCAACCTGTACCGAGGTCGCGGTCGACCTTTTCTGAAAAGCCACCCGAACTCCGTCTCGGAAGAAAGTAAGGCAGTCCCGCGTCAGAACAAACTCATGGTGAACCTTCCCGCTGGCGTAGACCCACAACTCCGATGTTCAACGAAATTATGTTCCCCCGTCTACTAAGCTTGCGACCGCTGCCCGTCTTCGGGACAGCAAATACCAAGTCAGCGGCAGCCTGACCTTCGCCTTTTCTGCGACCCTCCGTGCGCCATCTCAATCCCCTTCCCGACCGCGACGCTCATGCAGTGCGAAGTGGGCAACTCCCACCCCGCGAACATCGTATTAAAAAATTAACGGCGGCTAGGTACCCCGTCGTGGTCGGGAGCTGGTTGTCGTGAACGTACCGGTGGCACGCCATGAACTACGTCAACTCAGATAAGACTTGGCTAGGCTCGGCCGGGTTGTCAGGCAACCACGGCCCCTTTCCCTGCGCCTCTCTTTCCGCTACGCGAACCTTCCACTTCGACAAGTACAGTCTCTGCGTGCTTGCCCCCACAGATCCCAACGCGCGCGTTTTGAGGAGGGCGCGCGTTTACACCAAAACGCGCGCCCTCCGCCCTGTCCACCGACGTGTTGTTCCCCGGTCCTGCGATGCCACCAGACGGAGGGGGGGGGACGCGTGCGAGGGCCAGGAGAGGCGAAGGAAAAGGGGGCGAGGCGGGGGGCGATGCGGTGCGCCAGGAAGCCGCGCGCGCATCAAACCGGGTCCGTCCGATCGCCAAGAGATACTACCACCGGGTGTCGTGCTGCGTAACGATGTTTTTGGTATGGATCACTACGTCAAAAATATGTGAACCCCTCTTTCCTATCTCTTGTTCCTTCGCAGCAAGCTCCGTGCTCGGCCAACGCCAAATGCCGTCCGCCAAGGTGTTCCACACGCCGGGTAATATGTGATTTGCGATGTGGCTCCAACCTCCCTTGCTTTCGAGGCGGCCGAGAATTCTAGTGAGTAAACACGCGCGCTTGTCCCTCACTCCGCCGCACTCATTCACCCAAGAGACGGCGGCCAAGTTGTCGCCGCGCAAAACTATCGGGTCGCCTACCGACCCCGGCCTGTCCCCTCTCAATTCCAACACTGCTCCAGCCTTCACGACCATGCCCCAAAGCGCGAGCAGGTTGATCGGGATGGTACAGGATCTATCTCGTCGCGTAGCCCGGTCAGTCTAAAGAGTGTCCACGCCAAGTACCGGCCGGCGCGTACTTCGTAAGTGAGATTCCACAACTTCCCTGCCATGCTGAGGGCTTCCCTCCCTTTTGCTTGTCGTCGGGTTGAGGGCCACTGGTCGCACAGCATTATTTTTATCGCTTCGTTTTTTTTGCGCGTCAACGATATTATCATAGTGTGGGAGTTGATAGTAGTCCCCAGGGCGACGATCGAGGTGTCTCAGCCTGTGCGTTTCTTTGGGATCAGGATCGGTGTGGCGCCGATCTCCCCGGGCCCGAACAGAGGTACGTGCTCGGAGGCTAACGACGCCCAGGCGATTAAAGTGGTTATGACATCACCTGAGTGTTGCACCTTAATAAGCATGTAGTCGTCGACGTACACGGTGTTGAAGAGAGGGTCGTGCGGCCCCCCTCCGTCATGTACTCTGATTATGCGTCTGCGGGTACCGGTGTTGGTTCTCCTGCTTCCCAGGTGTCGGCTACCTGGACGGGGGCCCTCATGTCCACTCCCTCTCTCAGTAAGAGAGCAGACTCTACTGTGGTGTTACAGTGCGCGTGTTCTACCGCTGCCGACATCACGCCCCAGAAACTGGCGGCCCTGACCAACCGAATGTCGACCGGAAGTCGATTACTACGAGTTCCCCTACCGTGTAGCAAAACTTGTGAGCCTCATCTGGGTCTACCCTAACATTCCGAAAGGCGTTAACACGCCCGCCTTGCTCATCAGTATGCGTGTTGCTGGGATGTTTATTTATCAGTCTGACTAATTCCGTGCGGAATTTGGGCAGCGCTTCTGCGCACAGGCACTGCGGGACGCGGTCTGGTTCGGTGACGCCGTTCAGTCTTCCTTTGCTCTTGCTGTTCTGCACGTCGAAGGAGAAAATCGCTAATTATTCGTACCTTGTACGTGACGACTGTCCCTAGTGGTGACACTCGTAGGTTTGGGATTCCATGCACAGCGTTCTTTCTTATCATTAGACGTTCCTGACGTCGTACATCCTCGCCAGTTTTTTCCAGATCGCCGGCAAGTGCTCGTGAGCGCTGTGGTGGTTGCCGTACTGCAATGCGCGGCCAAGGTCTGCCTCGGTGGGGGCGGCGTTCACCGGTACGCCGTTTTTTACTATTCTGGTCAGGTCATCGATTGCACGGAAACCTTTTATGACACCGAAGTGTCGCTGTATTTCTACGACGTCCACCGGGGGGGGCACCAGGGACCCCCCCAGGGCCCGGGCGACGTCGCCCAGGGAGCCGCAGTGCTGTCTCGTCAGGTTCGTGCCGATGTCCGCAAGCTTGTACAGCAATGCTTGACTGCGGCGTGGATCTACGTCTTTCTCACCGAGTTTGGCTTTCTCGGCGTGCCAGATCTGTATCATACGTTCGGTCTGAGGTCGGCTGAGCGACTCCCCATCAGGAAGCCGTGCGCGTGATGACCCCCTACCCGTCCGCGATTCGGCAGGACCGGGCGTTGGCCGGCGCTTGTCGCCTTGAGACGGCTCTGACGGCCACTGTTTCGGTCCTGTAACGTGCATGTATTCGGGCACGTACTTTTACCAACGTGACTTGGGTCTTTTTCTTTTTTTCTAAGTATGCTTATTATTTTACTTTTCTTTCGTGTGGTCGCGCTGTCTGATACAAAGGGGTGGGCGGCCCCGCTGGCTGCTGTCGGGGATGGTACCGAACGGCCTCGCAAGGTCGTCGGTGTGCTCTCTTCTGTGGTACGGAAAGGGTGGACGGCCTTGCTGAAAATGAAGTGACTGAGCATCCCGTGGAGTCGGTACTGGCCGAACTTGCACGGGATGGGGTATCTGGCCCCTCGACTCACTCAGGCTACGGCAAGGGTGAGCGTTATCCTGCAGGAAAGGGGTACCGACCCCCCGCTCACACCCTGCTGCTCAATGCTATATGAACCTTCGGCGACGCTGCGGCACGGGCCGCAACTCTTCGGCACCGTCCTTTTGCCATTGAAGCGGGATGTCTCGCCCTCTGTTCAAAACCGGCCGAGCGCGGTTGCTGGGGGCCGCGCTCGCCGGGTGTCCATTTTATCCTTTTTTTTTCATTCCTGGGCCATTATTATTATTATTATTTATTTATTTACTATTTTCGTTGTTTTTCTTTTCGTTCTCCGACGACGGCATCCAACGGCTGAACATGTGGGTTATGTTTTTTTATTTCATGCGCTCGCGCTGTCTGAGATGACGGCCCCCTGGCTGCTGTCGGGGATGGTACCGAACGACCTTGCAAGGTCGTCGGTGTGCTCTCTTCTGTGGTACGGAAAGGGTGGACGGCCCCGCTGAAAATGAAGTGAATGAGCATCCCGCGGAGTCGGTACTGGCCGAACTTGCACGGGATGGGGTATCTGGCCCTCGACTCACTCAGGATACGGCAAGAGTGAGCGTTATCCTGCAGGAAATGGGTACCGACCCCCCGCTCACACCCTGCTGCTGAATGCTGTATGAACCTTCGGCGACGCTGTGGCACGGGCCGCAACGCTTTGGCACCGGCATCTTGCCAATGAAGTGGGGTGTCTCGCTCTCTGTTCAAAACCGGCCGAGCACGGTTGCTGGGGGCCGCGCTCGCTGGGTGTCCCTTTTAACGTTTTGTTTTTGTACTCCCATCCCTATTCTCTTTTTTTGCTTTGCTTTTCGTTCTCCGACGACGGCGTCCAACGGCTGAACATGTGGGTGAGACGGGTCAGTGCTGCGTGCGTACTGCTTCCGCCTACGGTGGCCCTCGACCAATTTAGGTTACGGTAAGGATGAACCTTATCCTGCGTGACGTGGGTACCGACCCCCCGCTCACATCCTCTGCTGCTGAATGCTGCATGAACCTTACCAACAAATTATACCAGGTAGAGGAAGGTTTCATAAGTAGGTGATTGGCGTGTTGGTATCTGGCGTCTTCTATTCTGTTTTCCACGAGTTCCTTTCAGTGATAGATTGGTGATACGACAGGTCTGATCTATACCGATACGAGTACTCATATATAGGGGAACGGAATATCGAATGGATGATGACGGAGTGCCAAAAACAAATCAATTGACAAAATATACGAAAAGAAAATCGAAGAAAAACATGAAAATCTCCGAGCACAGCAGTGTCAGGTGTATCACCTCGTACCATTACTCGTGGGTGGGTCTTGCTGACTAGTCGCTTTCGCTTGGGGTTACCTACGAATGCGTTTGGGGAACGCCATGCTATCACGCCATAAGGGTGTCGGGTGTCGAGTGTCCATGTACTCGGGAGTCACGATGTCCCGATGTCTCGAAAGGTACCTGGTATGCACCAACTGAGTAAAAAGTGTTTTGAACAAAGAAACGAAGGACCGCGACTACCCGCACCACTGCTGCTGCTATTGTACACTGCTGCTGCTGCTGAGCGGCTGGTGTTACTTGCGGCGACATATCAATTTGTAAACCGAGGGTACTCGCATATAGCGCAGGCTCTCGAGCCACACCCCCATCCAGCGATCCGCAGACTCGCGACGCGCTCTGCAGGGCAGATCGACACGCTGTAGTACTCGTACGGTATGGATTGCAATCTACATACTACGCACAGCGCACCGAGAAAATCATCAGTCCTTGCACGCTGATTCAGAAAGTATATCATACCGTCATGTCCACCCGGGGCCCCCGGGGCCGACGAGTCCGGCCCCGGACTCCCCCGCGGGGGCTTGGATGGCCACCTCTCCTCCTCGCTGGGGCGCGGCGCCCCCCATGTCCACGTGACCCTCGCTTAGGTCTGCGCCCTCCATGCTCGCACGTACTCGCAGTCCGCTCTTGTTAGACTGCGAAATTCGAAAGTCGATCGATAAAGTATATTTCGCTGTCTTCTACCAGACCCCAATACCAGACCAGCTGGGTCGGAAGAGCCAGCTCTCTCTCTACAGTCTGAGCTCCGAAGCTCTCGTAGCTCGATGCCTCTCTGTCTGTACCCGAGCGAGGACTGACTGCGGACAGCGTCGTTCTCGCCCGTCGGCATAACATGCCCCAATTTGTATACACCCTACTTGAAAAAAGCATTACTATGTTCCCCCGTATTTCTTGTAGTGCGACCAAAATGTACCAACGGTGACCGATTGGCATTGAATGTCGCGCTTATTTCGTAACGCTTAATCAAACCCACGACGTCCGTATTTCATCGTTTGTTTATTCGTGACCCCATGACGCCCCCAACCCCCACCGATGTTTCACTTACCACCGCTGCACGCCGGGTCTATTTATCGTATGCCCACAAAGGCTGTTGGTCTCGCAGTTGTCACTGCCGCTTCAACGACGCCGCCACCCCAATTCACAGCGAAAAAGTGGACCTACGTCTTGGTAGTCCCTCTGGCTTTGACAGTGGTGGTGTACGCATTTATAGATGTGTCGAAGTTTCAAGGATATTCCTCGCAAGAGACAATGCCCCTGTCAAACTGGCACAGCGGGAGCTTTGGGCTGGTTGATTTCTCCGCCCTCTTGGACGCCCCCGGAGAATACGCGCTCTACACTGTCCGAACGTTTCTCAGCATCGTCATCAACATTTCGAGCGTTTTGCTCGTGCTGATCGACACGGTGTGCCTGCAGGTGAGGATGTGAGAGTACGTTAGCTATTAATAATCGGAGCAGCTAAAATTTACATGCATGTTATCTGTTCTGTGATGTGATTATAGCAGTGGTATCGACATATAGCATCAAACAAAACATGCACACGCTTTAACTTCAGCGGAGGGCGCATACCTAGGTCCTTGTTTCACTGTGGCCACATAGTGTAGTACTATACATAGACTACAGGTCTTTTCATTGTCGTCTATAGGCTGATACGGGTATACCTTTGTCAAGCCACACGTGTTCGCGTCAAATCCATCACGAGACCTCGTCGAGTGACCTTCTCCAATACCCCGGACGGAATGAGACCTTACGTTGCTGGTGGTATATGACATATGCCTAACCCGTGGTTCGGCATTGACTCTGATAGTCCATTTATCTTCTTCCCTCCACGCTATATCTTGGCGTGTAGCGTTTTCGTGGCGTATGGAGATGTGCCGGAGAGACTGACTTTTCTGACGCAATCGGAGGTACCACCAAGGTGAGAAGGCGTATTTTAATAGCGCGGGGTATACTTGGTCGTTCCACACGCTGGACTATCCTTAGTTGCAGCGCTTCGAATGGGGCAAGCGCCATGGGTAGGCGAAAAAACAGAGTAGATGCGGAAATGCACATGCATCTTACGCTCCACCCGCCCGTCAGGAAAATGGCAAGAAGCCGAATTGAGTTTGCGTTCGTAAACGAAGAGAAGATATACTGAAGTGTGAATGAATCGCCATACGTAATACATCGCCTAGTTCGGAGCTTATTGTAATTCAGATTGTTTTTGTAGTAACAGGGCAATTCAGATTGTTTTTGTTGAAGGAGCCGTTGTCTATTATTGTCCCTGTTAGACACGAAACGAGCGTTCTGGCTATCGTGTGGTTCTGTTGCTCGCTCAACTCAGAAGGGCAACTCCCTGGCCAGACTTGGGGGGTGATTCATGTTGTTTTACTTTTTCGTGGAGGTGATTCATGTTGTTTTACTTTTTCGTGGACGCTCACGGGGGCTTCCATGGCACTCCACGACACTCTATGGGCTTTCGTGGGCTTTAACGACACTTCCACGGGACTGTTATGGCACTTTCACGGGCATTCGTGACACTTCCGTGAAGGCTCTCTCGTACTTTCATGTGGCCTATCATGGCACGTCCATGACACCTTCATAAAATATATGTGATTTCATGAACGTTCATGAAACCGACTGTCCATGACAGTTTCATGACAATTTTCATGAACGCTTTCATAAAAACTACCATGGAGTTAACCAGGGCACTGCCAAGGGATTGCCAAAGTGCACCGCCGTAGGACCGTCATGGCACTGCCGTGGGATAGCCATGACAATGCCATGGGAACACCATGACAGGTGCCATACAGTGCTATGAAAATGTCATGAAGTGCCGTGAGGTGTTGTGATGTCCCATGGTGTGCCATGAGGTGCCATTAAAGCGCCATGGAGTGCCATGAAGTGCCATTAGGTTCCATGGCAGTCTCATAACAGCCCCGTGGCATGTTTATGGCAGTCCCATGGCAGTCCCATGGCAGTCCCATGGCAGTCCCATGGCAGTCCCATGGCAGTCCCATGGCAGTCCCATGCCAATAGCGCCATGAAGCGCCATGAGGTGCCAGGAGGTACAATGGCAGTATCACCCATGACATGCTCATGGCGATCCCATGGCAGTCCCATGGCAGTACCGTGGCAGTCCCATGGCAGTCTAACGGCAACCCCATGGCACTGCCATGTCAGTCCCATGGCCCTGCCGTGAAAGTGCCATGGTAATGTTCATGGCAACTGTGACCTGGCAAGCTCATACTCGCATGGAATTACCATGGCAGCGCCATGCTCATTCGTGGCACTGTCATGGCACTGCTGGAAAAGCCAGCTAATGTGTATCCACGGACTAGGAGCACGTTTGAGGTGCTCCAACTGTGAATAAGCAATTTACAGAAGCCCGGTCATACTTCGTGCAGCACAAACATAGCATTGGACGTTGCCGAAACTTGTTAATAGTTAAAGGGTCGAGATGGTCGGGTCGATGGTGGGCCGAATATGCGCCCGCTCTTTCCACGTTACCCGCAAGGAAATACACCATGCATAGGACTCGCAATATTAATGTACACACACGAAAAAAGGTGATCTCGAACACGGGGAGGACAAGAATGCCTCGTGCCCAGTGCATCAACCGCTAACATTTCTTCCAAATCAAGCATATACATCAAGACAGCTAAGCGCGGTGGTCTCTAAGCTTTGTTGATTCAGCTGATGGTATTCTCTGTTCCAGCCCGTTTGTCGGCCCGTTTGACTGGAAGAAGCCAAAGCAAAAGCACCGGTAGGAGTACAAAACCTCAACAATATGTTTAACACTATGAACTGATCCGTCCTTCTTTCCACCACCCCTAACCAACGTTTTCCATGTCTCCGTGTGCAGTTTCGGCGCATGGCCTGCGCCGTACCGATTATGTCCTTCGTTGGGAACCTCGTTGGCGTCACGACCCAGGCAGCGTTCGTGGAATCCATGATCGTGGTGTTTGCTGGCGGTAAAACTGGTCTAAGCGCCGTCGTCACCGGTGCGTCGTACGGTTAACAGACAGACGTAACCGTTCTGCACTACTACTGGTGATATGCGATTACTGCGACATAAAAGGACCCGACGGGTGGTTTCTCAGTTACATGCCCTGCGTTATTCATGTGGACACGACTTGTTCAAAAGCACTCTTGCGACCATAGCCCCGGGGTGTTTCACTGTGGCCGCAGTTCGAGGCACTCTAAACCACAGCTCAACTTTGCTATTGTTCAGGTTCCCTCTTCATCCTGAGCACGTTTATATGGCCCTTGCTTCCGGTAATCGTACCGGCGCACATCTCGGGAGCTCTGACAATAGTCGTTACGTTGAGGTACGTCTTACAAGCGACTCGTCTGCGGTGTCGATAATAGCTTAGTTGCGATGACGTTGCACTTCCAAACGGACCCGGCCACATGGAAATATGTATATTTCGCATAAGACATTGTTGGTAACAGATGGAATAACCCCACAAGATTTAGTAGCAAAGTAGAGTCTGCATCTGGTCTGTTCGTATTAGTATTTTATTCGGTCGGTCAACACAAACTGCCGCGGCGCATTCAGCAAATCTAAAACCTGAGATAATGTGTTTCGATGACTGTATACACTCGCAAGTACAGGTCTCGCATCTATAAAGCGGAGCAGCCCTCGCGCGCATTCGCACGGGGCGCAGGGAAGTACGAGTAGCACTGTATCTTTAAGGAATCCAGTAGGATTTGTTCGTTTAAATGTTTGGCACATTCCATCCTTCCAACGCCTTTACGCTCGGCACACAACAAACCGTGGCTCGGCCGGTCGGTGTTTCGGCCCAACAAAATGTTTCAGACCCGATCCATCATTGAATTTCCACAGGTACGGTACAATGACCTGGACGGTGGCTCTCGCCCTACGCTCCATCGTCGTAAAACATGCCGATTTTATAGAGAACACAGTACATGCTTAGAGCCGAACACTTCAACGGATGGTAAATGCCCCATTCCCAGCTGCTCCAGGCTGCCATGTATGACGATTAATAGCTCCATTGACAGCGAGTTTCCAATGGCATTGCACCCTCACCGTGGCCCTGCTCTGCGCTCGAACCCCCTGACTGATGTTGGAGTATATGTACTTGTATATCTACCTGATTCGAGGGCGAAGGAATGGCGGGCTGGCTTATTTCGCCAGCGCACAGCCGGTGTAATAGACGTCTTTGTTGTTTACACAATCACCGCAGATGCTCTCGTGATGAAGACAACCAACCATGATGGCAGACAACGCGCGGACGACCCGTCGGTATTGGCGGTACTCGATAGGGGCAGAAATCGTGACACCCGTTCTCATCCTCCCGCACCCTTATCCACTACTACTACCGTGTGCTTTACCCGCGACAGGTTCTTCACCGTAGTAAGGCTGATCGACGTTGCCCACGCGAGCAACCTCCTCATGTTCGGTGAGAGGGGTTTGCATACATGTTTTCCGTAAGCGAGCGGTCTAAATGTCCATACTTGCTTCTATACTTCGTCCCTTTGTATCATGAAATAATTTGAGTTCGATACTCTGATTGTCTACAGCCGTATAGGTTACCTCATGGTTGTGTGCCCATACGAACAAATGTTTGCACATATTGCCATGCTCGCTTGGGAGGGGCTGCAGACCCAGCTGCACATGTCGTGTCTGACAAGGTCGCCCGGCCCTATTGAAAACGGCATCGACCGGGCTCATTGGCAATGCAGGGCTCCTATACTTTGGTTGTGGTAGCCGCCCCGACGACCCTTGGTCACAAATTCCTCGCGTTAAGCAAGCGCAGAGCTCTGACACCATATAAATACGTAAGAGACCGCGCTTGAAGACGTCTCGCAATTTGTCGCCAACTTACCCGGCTGAGTTCTACTGCGGTGCGTTACCTTGTGTTCCCCTCTTGCAGGTATACCGGTCCTTTTGACCCCCTTTTCGTTCGACTTCGTGAACGCCCTTTGCATAGCAACGCTCATCGGCTTCGTTTGTGGCCTCGGGAACAAGATAATGTCGCGAAACGTAATCGGTATACAGAGAACGGAGGTCGTGACAAATTTGGAGGTGGGCATCACGCACGACATGGTTCAGGATTACAATACACGCCGTTCATCTCAGACCAGAGGCCAAACGGAACGGTTAAGCACCATCGGCGACGGGAACACCAGCACCGTGTCCAGCTTGCCAAGAAGTGGGAGTGGAAGTATCATTGCAGAACCCCCCTTGCCTCTCCAAGCGCGGGGGCGAAAGGGCTTTCTCCCAACCTTGACGAGGCAAAAAGTTCTGCCCAACGAACCCGACTTGCTGAAGACTACGCCCCAAATCGAGACGGAAGAGACGAAACGGCCCGAATCGGAGCAGGGGGCGAAGAGAGACTCATTGTTGCCCATTTTCGACGTCTTCCGTGGATGCAAACCACAAGAGCCACGCTCCTGCACTACAGATTTGATGCAGAGCACATCGAATGCAGAGCTGATTAGTGGCAACCGTGTGCTAGGCAATTCGACGCAAACCTCGTTTTCGACAAGGACATCCTCGCGACGCACCACGTCCAGCAGGCTCGAGCAGGCCGATGCGGGCATGCAATCAAAGCTCCGCATTGTGCATATCCCGGCCGAAGAATCCCGAAGCAGCTATCGTGGTTGGGGGTCGAGCGAGAGAGAGTCGGGAAACGATCCGACTGTTCACTGGAAACTTGCTCTCGTTGCAACGGTGGAGCTAGTGCTTAAAATAGTAAGCGACCAGTTTAAAGGATAGGCCGAACAACAGGCAAGAATAAAATGGCGATAGGTCAGCCTGTACACACCGTTCTGTATGTAACTGCCTCCCTATGCGGTAATGAAGGTGGTGAAGGCGCGGGGATATCGTGTGCTTCGAGAAATTATAGCGAATGTCTGGAGTCCCGGAAGCAGACGCTATCCGATATGTGGAGGTAACCGATTGCCAGTGTGTCGACAAGAAAACACGACTTTCCACCTGTCTTGGTACCAGCGTAAGTTTGCTACATCCGGTAGCTATCACGTTGCACCCACTAGGTATTGAGGCTATGCTTCCCTACGTACCACCACGTCGGTCTCTCCGGAATACCCGACTTGATTTTCGTTATGCGTCGAGAAAGAAGGACACAACAAACCTATTAATAGTAGTAAATGATAATTGGCTTTTGTAAGGGTATGTTCGCTAGAGTACATACCAAAGTATTCCGGGGGTATTGTGCTCGGTAAATACCCTACCGACGTCTTCGGTATGGTTCGCTACGGCCTCAATACCGGTATCCGACACTTTGGTAAGATAGATACGAACTCAACAGCGGTACCCGATACTTCGGTAAGTTCGGTACTACCTCAATTCTGGTATCCGACACTTCGGTAAGTTCGGTACAAACTAAACACCGGTACCCAACACTTCGGTATGTTCGGTACAAACTCAGTACCGGTACCTGTCATTTCGGTAAGGGTATACCGAGGGTATATCGGGGGTATACAAGGGATATTTACCCTACCGAAAGTAGTTCTGTACGACCTCAATACAGGTCCCCGATACTTTGATAAGCTCGATACGGACTCACTGCTGATACCCAACACTTCGGTAAGTTCCGTTGGAACTCAGTATCGGTACACTATCTCAATACCGGCACCCGACACTTCGGTAAGTTCGGCACGCCCACCAAAAATACCCTCGCTACGGGTATAGCCTACCGAACATACCCTTCGATGCCGCTGGTTTACACACACGATTTAGATGTTTCGTGGTTGAACGTTTATTGAATTATGGTATCAATAGTGGTACGCTGAACTATGCCAGAGCGGGGCCGGTATAGCGGACAAAAACAAAATAGCAGAAAATATGCCAGGGCCACCGTCCACAGGCACGCAAGACGAAAGCCCTCACCCACACCAAGCGAGCCACCCCACCCACTTACCAACCCATCGACCCATCCACCATGTACAACAGCAGCACAGCAGTACGTGCAGCAGGAGTAGTGGGCGTGTTACAATTAATACGGGAAAAGTAATACAAAACCCATAGAATAAGAAAAGCTAAAAAACAATATGCTAAAACCCATATAATAAAAAAGAAAAAGAAATAAATCGGACAGTGGTGGGGCTCGAATTGGAGAACTCATGGCTGAGATTCGAGCGGTCCACCGCGGAGCTAAAATCCCGGGGAGGTGATGATAGTGTATCACCCCCGGAAAAAACGCCTTCCATACAAATGGAAACCCCAAACGAAGACACGAAAAAGAACACCCCGGGGGGGGGAGAAACGCGTTCGAAAAAAATCGGAAATCCCCTCCGTTCTCGCGGATCCGCCCCGTTTCCGGGGAGAGAGCGAGCCGTCGCCAGGAGGACGTCGTCCCACGCCCTCCGCGCGCGGAGTTTGGCATCGGCGGCCGTTCTTTCGCTGGGGACAATGAGGGGTGACATGTGGGGCGGACGTCGCACGGTCGTGCGGTCGCTGGGGATCCGGTGGCGCACGATAGAGCGGGTTCCCCGCGAGGAATACTGAAAGCGGCATAGTCGCGAAGATCCAATGCGACGTCACCACGATCACGCCTACGGAGGTGTATTACATTATCAGGATGGCAGGACCATGTTGTTAGTCACAACACCAGGAGCGTGGCAGTGCGACGTTTTCGAATTTGTTTCGGGCGCTCAAAGCATACGAGCAATACACCACAGTGACGGTACCGATGGCTACGAAAGGGACATCCTTCTGGGGCGTCGGGGTTTCTACGAGAATTGTCAGACGAGCATCAGGAATTTGCAAGCAACGAAAAATATTGTGCACTCCCTTCGTGAGAAGAGTTACCGAGATAGCTGCCCGTGGTGATCTTTAAGAAGTAAGAGTCTGGCCGTAAGTCTTTAGTGCGTAGATACGACTGGAGACTCGGCCTTTATCATCGTGTATAGGGTGGAGCATCCCACAGCCCCCATCGCTTGTTGCTGACATCTAGGTTTCCTCATTATTGTGAATATTCAGATGATAAATCGTATAAGTTACTACGAGACTCCGCTCCGCGTGCGGCTGACGTCGCCCGTACGCTGGTACACGTCAGAATACTACAAACATTGAAGGGGGGCAGGTGCAACTGCCGACTTGAACATGCCAAGGGCTCTATGGTTGGGAAAAATGGTTGATTCGGCAAGCAATCCGAACGCCGCATGCATGTACACGTACATTTTGTTTTTTATGTGTCTAATGTACGAAGAAGAGAAGGCACAGCACGGCACAGCACTGTGCCGTACGGCAAGGCACGGCACTGCACTGCACCGCACGGCACCGTTTGGCGCTGCGCTGCGCTGCAATACGTACTGCTGTACGTACGCACAACTGAGCGTATAGTACTGGTATGTGGCACAGCGCCTACTGTACCTGCGCCTATATACAGGCAAACTACACAAAAAGTTGGAAAAACGTACTCACTCGTACAGCAGTAGAGTTTCATGAGGGATTTTTGAAAGTAGAAAATATATCGACGGTGCTTTATCTTGAAGTTAGTGTGGGATCGGAAATCTCGCTCAGTTTTGACGGGAGCATGAAGAAAGCAAGCAGAAAAAAAATCGAACATCTGAGGTTCTGTCGGTCTCGTACACTCCCCACCCTCTCGCGATCACCTAGTCATCGTTCGGCGCAGGTCGAGCTGTACTCCCCTCTGCCCCAGTGAGCCCCGTGGCCTGTCTCGCGTGCAGCCCGGTGCTCACCGTGGCCCTCGTTCGTCCGCTTGACCATGACCATGTTCAGAAGTCGGAGTTATTTATCTTTATCTCAGACTTGTTCGAAAAATAAGTACCGTTTGAATTTTTTTTACCGACATAAACGACCCTTATAGGTCCGGACATATTGGATTGTTAGCAACGGCAGCAAACCAAACAGATCGCATTCATGTTTCCCCCGTATCTCGATGGACACGCGACGCCTAGTCACGAAAACGGCCATCGCGCTCCTTCCGACCCTCCCTCTACTGGCCAGCGCCCGCCGATACCCGCGATGGCATCGGGTTCGCCCCAGTTCCCGTGCTCTGGGTACGCGCACGAACACCAAACTGAAAAGCTGGAAAGCACAGAAAAAGCTGGAACGGTCCCGCAGGTAATAAGAGGAGGCGGTCTCCAAGTGGGAAGTCTAAGAGGCCAGGGATGGGCAAACGGGGCAATCTCAGGGAAAATGACAAAATTACGTAGGTATATATTATCGTATTCACTTTTGGTGGTGCGCTGAGGGCTGTTCCACGGGGTACCATTGGTGGCCACCCGGCAGCATTAACGTCCAACCACGAAACATCTCGATAGTGTGTGTAAACCAGCGGCTATGAAGGGTGTGTTCGGTAGGCTATACCCGTAGCGAGGGTATTTTTGGTGGGCGTACCGAACTTACCGAAGTATCGGGTGCCGGTATTGAGGCCGTACCGAACGTACCGAAGTGTCGGGTACCGGTATTGAGGTCACACCGAACTACTTTCGGTAGGGTAAGTACCGAAGTATCGGGTACCGCTGTTGACTTCGTATCTAATATGTGACTCGTCAAAGCAGCATCATTGAAGAATACGAAGTACCTGCCCCCCGCCTCGTACTGAGGCTAAAACGCTACCAGGTACTATTACGGGGGACCATAGTTAATAGGACCTACTGTAGACACACTAGGAACTATTGTAGACACCAAAACCTGTATATTTCCCTATTTTCGCTAACAATATTAGGTCCGTAGTTAATAGGACCTACTGTAGACACAATAGAACCTACTGTAGACACCAAAACCTGTATATTTCCCTATTATTGCTAACAATATGTGGTCCTATTTACTATGGTCCCCCGTTATACTGTATACAAGCTGAAATCTAACAGGCGGGGTAGTCGTTTACACAAAGAACGCCGTTTTTTCTCGTGGAACTACAAGGCTATAAGCGGCTACACGTGGTGGGTGCACGTAAGTAATTATACGAAGTATAAACGAGGGTATGATAGAGAGCAACGCCAACATTCACGATAAAGTAAAACTTACCGGGACACAAAAAACGGTGACCGGCACGCACAGTACAAAACGCCCGCAACAACAAGTTAGGGGGAGGGTTGTGGCACCCGTCAACGTAAACATACATAGAATAGCATACGACACAAGCAGTAAATTGTGTACCAGAATATTAAAAGAGCCTCGAAAACGCAAAAGGCGACACGTAGGACCTTAGCCTTGCGCAACGCAAGCACCAATAACAAGAAATCGCAACAGATAACCGGGTCTCCGCAAATATATACAGTGTGTCATGCTGGTGTGTGTTGTGATAGACACACAAGCCAAAACGACTTGGAGGATGAAGGTGTTAGCAGGACATATCCGCGTGAGGCGCGTGGTACGGCTGCTGAGTTTCTTCAGATAGCCCACAGGAGGCAAGCACTGCCACTCGGGTCAGCCAGCTGGTTGCACAAGCTTCAGTTCGGAAGAAATACGTCGACGTTGAAATTATGGCACTCTCTCGAGCCAGTAAGGGTAAACAATGGGAGCAGATGCGCGTGAGCTAGGTCGGGCTCGTATGTACCTGGAAGATATTAGGCAATTCTCACATCAATCCGTGGTAGAGCGTTCTTTTTGTACAATCTTCTAGACGAGTTTCTGGAGGCTTTTCATTATAAGGTCTGCGTTGTACCGACTACATATATTATTTCACTACCAGGTACTGCCCTGCACTCTGGGCAAGTACCACTGTACTACTACTGCTACTTCGATGTATGTACAGCTTCAGAACACTTGCAAATCACGTACTTAACGAGTAATGCGTATTCCTTGGCTGTGGCCAACTCACGGTGGACGACTTTGTAGCCGGTCAGCTACTCGTTAGGCTACTGGCTACTTCTGCTGTGGCAGAGCACCTATCATGAACACGACCCCTCGATGGAGGGACAAAATCAAATTCGCTATCAAACCATCGAAAATGATTCCTCAATCAACTTGGTCCAACGTAGTTGTGCTTGATGCTTACACTGCAACTGTCGTGACTCTATCTCGCATTACTTCATCGTATCGACCGTTACTCTCTCACTACTTGGTGCACTTGACTGTACTTATGTGTATGCTTACGTGTGAAACCCATTTCTAACCGATACCAGGTATGGCGCGACAAACGTTGGTTTCTCCTTTGCTGCGTCGCAACATCAAACGTTTTTTCTTCGCTTTCAACGGGTGATCAATCCTTCTACAGCTTATGCAGCAACTGCAACGCGTGACCTGACAACGTAAAGGCATGCCGATGTGACAGGTTTGAAACAGGGACGAGCATTCAAACCGCAAAATATCACAAACACACCTACCCGCACTGGTCGTACTATACACACACCAGACAGATGTAGCAGGTACTCGGTATGATATAATATCCTACGGAATACAATGTTCCCTTCGGGATGCAGTTGGCTTGAAATCCCGGGGGTGTCACAACTTGAAAAGGGGGAACAAAGGCGCTCCCATGAATACTGGTGCGAGCCTAGGTGAGGTTTGCTGATGCTGCTGTACGCTGCTCTTGAACTGCTGTGAACTGAGAGGGCGTTTTTCAAATCCCGAGGACGCCTGGGTGGAAATCGTCCAGATTGTGTTAAGGATGGCACACACTACACACACGCATACTCACGCACACACAGAAGCACCGCTTCGGCTGTCACAAACAGAAGACTTTGAAGTATGCCTTCTATTATGCCATGGCTGACACACCCTAAACAACTTGGGGGGCGGTGTGATGTACAGACAGCTGCAGCAGACAGTGTAACGAAAAGAAAACAAAACGTGAAATTTCGCCGGTCTTCTTGAGACTGCTGTGTGGTCCTACAAATGCTGCTGTAGGATCCTAAGATGGCACGCACACGAAGCACCGTGCGTGGCTGTCACAAAGGGAAACGCTTGAAGCACGGCGCTGATGTACCGTGTGGCTGCCTCGGAGTATAGAGCCTTTGAGTGCTGGTGTGACCACTCGAGGAGTACGGTCAGATAGACACGCATGTGCCATGAATCCATGTGTACGTGCTTGCAACCCACTGTCGCGGTGCAGACATATTATAACATGTGTATGCGACGGTTCTAGGTGCCATCCAACGACATGTGCGTGCCATGGTTGTATGGGCCATGTGGTCGTCCCAGGTGCTTTGGGCTCCAAGTGACATGCTTCCATGCTCGCATGTGAACACGTCAGATTGGTGCGAATACGGGTTTCTATGGCACCTAGGTGGCGGTGGTAATCTTCAGAAGTCCCAAGTCCGGATACCTGACCGCCCTGCTGTCGGATGAGTTTCTTTATAATCGTAGTAATAGAGGACAAAGCAATAGAGAGCTCACAGCAGAGCTCACAGCAGATCACATCAGAGGCACATCAGAGTGAGCCACAGTACCCAAACTCTCGACTCAGGAATTCATCATAACGCCTGCGAATATCTTGGCAATCCCCTAAAACATGAAACCATCATTGCTGGAACGATCCAAACGAACACCCTCCAGGGTTTTTCACGGCAGTGACGAAACCGAAAAGACATTCAAGACGAGCCAGGACCTAAGGACAGCCAACCACAGCCCCGCAAGGGGAAACCCGGACACCGGGCAAGCAAACCCTGCCTAACACATATACTCCAAACCATCGCAATAGAAACAACAGCCGCATTCCAGACGACGATCATGGTCAGAAACTAAATGCCAAGTGGTGCCCTACTCACCCATATCCCTGAAAGTAGCGTGGAGCGGCGACCTGACAAATGATTCCTCGCATATCTCAAACATGATACTAATCGCTGAACACTCATAACCCTACTCATCCCCCAACGGCAGATTCAACAGGAACCTACGGTGAGATTTGCCAGGGGTCACAGCAAGGGATTTCCTCAGAATATCCGCGTGCTGCTCCTCCTAGGCTACAAACTAAATAACAATGTTCTGGGAACGAAGTAGCTCTCTATCGAAATTGAAGCGCACGTGGATGTGTTTTCTCCGATCCGAACTAAGAGGGTTCTTAGCCAACGCTATAGCCCCCTGGTTATCATCAAAAACCCAAACGCGTACTCCGCTTAGCTCTGGGCAGTTAAACGACAATACTGCGGCCGTAAACAAAGCCTCCTTCACCCCTCCACCTAGGGCGACGTACTCTGCCTCTGTCGTAGACATTGTAACACACCTCTGGGTGCTACTTGCCCAACTTACGGCCGCACCCCCCAAGGTAGCTATCGTGCCCGATACCGAACGCCTGTCGTTAGACTGGTCGGCGTAGTCATCAATCCTCCATCACTATACGCAGTCAAATCCGATCCCGAACCTCTCACAAACTTCAATCCCATACCCCTGGTCCCGTGAAGGTATGCCATAATCTTCAGAACAGCCTTCCAGTGCCTGTCAGTGGAGTTGTGGGAGTGGCGCGCCACGGCACGGACAGCGTTCGAGATGTCCGGCCTCGTCATGGCCGACAGTGACATCAAGTTGCCTACAGCCTCCCTGTAAGGCTAGTCTCCTCTCGGTTCGTCCTCCGCTCTTGGACCTAGTTCCACACCGGGGGTCGGGGGATGTCAGCCAAGGAGTTCACACCAAAACGATTCAATATACGCTCATTAAATGCTTTCTGCGTAATTGCTAACGTTCCTAGTTCCCAGTTGCGTTTGAAAGCGCAACCGGTGTACCAGGTCAGTTCTCCAAGGTTGTTCGTGAAGAATTTATTTACTATCACGGCATGGAAATCTGTACAAGTACCGTCCGAGCCTGCAATGACGATGTCATCTACATGAACGGCCATAATCAGTTCTACCTTGCCACCAACAGCCATACGGAAAACACACGGATCAGTCCTACACTGCTCCATACTGTACTCTACCACTGTCTCTACCAGTAGCCCGGCCCACTGCCGTCCGCTCTGCTTTAGACCATACAGTGATCGGTTCAAGCGAACGGTCTGGCCTGAAATGTCACCACACCCATCGGGTAGTTTCATGTAGATTTCATGGTCGACTTTCGCGCGAACAAAATCTTGCGCGACGTCTAGATGGAAAATTCTTGAGGCCCTTCTCATTTGCCACAGCCGCCAGGATTTTGACTGACGCTGACCAGGTGGTTGGTGCAAACGTTTGACAGTAGTCTATAGTTTGTACCTGGCTAAATCCCTTAGCCACAAGTCTAGACTTCGTCTTGACTATCAATCCGTCTTTATCCGTCTTGTAGGTAAACACCCACTCCGCGCCTACTGGTTTCCACCCTTGCGGCGGTGTAGCCGCTTCGAATGTTCCGGCCGTTTTGTGACCGTCCAACTCTGCTTGCATGGCCTCGTGCCACGCCGTTCTGTACTCGGAACGCTCAACGCCTGCTACGGACTGCGGGGGTGGTTCTACGTCTGCTGGGAATCCACTCGGCATGCGCACGCTTAACTCCCCTTTGTTTTTCTCAGGCCCTCCAGCCATCATGGTCAGTGCATCCTCCGTGGTCCAGGATGTACTCTTCAATATACTCCCAGGTGTCGTCTACACGTATGCTGCAGCAAGCAGTGCGTCTCCGATGTCTCAGTCCACCCTTAGCTGATACTCAGCAGGTTGGACCCCCTCTAGGTGTTGGCTCTGACCCCGTGTCCGGCCCCGTACTGTCGCGGGGAGCCGTCCCCAGTTGCTGAGCTTGTGCGCTGCCCTCCCCGACAAGACCGCGGGGGTGTCCTCACCCTCCCCTTGGTCGGTGTCGGGAGTTGATGCTGCGCTAAGGTAGCTATCGGCCCTCCCTGCTGGGACCGGGGAGGCGTCAACCGTGCCCCCTTGAGAGGAATCAATCGTCTCGGTTTCGACCCTCTCTGCCGGGGCCGAGGAGGCGTCGACCACTCCTTCAGATTAACCGATTGTCTCGGTTTCGACCCTCCCTGCCTGGGCCGAGGAGGCGTCCACCCCGCCCCCTTGAGACAAACGGATCGTCTCCAATGCATCACCGCCGACATCACCAACGGCAGGCGCCTTTTGTGCTCGCTCACACAAGTCGAGGTTGTCCATGTGAGCCAGATCGTCGATCAGCTCATCTGCCATCCCCCCACCACTTCGTTCCGACGTGCTCTCGTCGTCTACGACGGACCCCTCTTCTTCCGTAGACAAGGGGTCAGTCGCGCGTTGATAGGGAGTGAGGGCAACACACGCGTCCAGGTGACATGGCGCGTGATTGGCACAGTACGATGCCTCGTCAGCACTCGTACCGAGTCTCGAGGGCAGTTAGGTGCTGGGCCAAGGCAACCGCACTCCTGCGCTTTCGCCTGCGCTTATTCTCCCTCTTCACCTTGCAGTAGCCAGGCTTGAGGAAAAGGAGACACACTACCGGGAGGGGGCTACTATGCCACATTTCATGCGGCGACTTGCTCTCTGGGTTGGCTGGGGTCGCTAAGCGGTTCAGATCATCGCACACCCAGTGGGACACTTCAGCCCACAACGATGCGGTTGCCGGCAAGTTTGCACTGGGAAAAAGCCCAGACGCTTAGATCCGACCCGCCATTGCGGCTATCTCAATCAAACCTAGCGCGCGCTCTGCCATCCCATTGAATTGGGGACTGTCGGCCGTCGTGAATTCCTGCGTGATATCTCTCGATTAGCCACAGGTTGCCAAATTTCCCCCCTCGGAATCCACCACCACCATCTGATCGAACGACTACCACCTTGGCGTCCGCGCGAGATTTCGCGAGAAATTGCTCGAACAATTCCGCGGTGCCCGATTTGTGGCGCATAAAATACACCCACATATACCGTGAAAACTCGTCGCGCACAATGAGAGTGTACCGTTTCCTCCCGATAGATTCTACCGATTTCGGGCCGCTCAGGCCCACAAACATAGTTCTCAACTGATCGCGTGTGAGTGGGCTGCTTGATACCTTTGCGAAGGTCCTTTGCTTTGGAGCACCCGCGGCACTCCTGCAGTTCCCCCTCCCTCGAGAACACCCCCTTGCTGCTCCGCGGTCTTGCGGAGTAGAACCTCGTGAGAGTGTCCAGCAGCGCAGTGAAGGTCATTGGTGTTAATCGCAGAAGTTTTGGGTGATTGCCCCGGGGCGAGTACCGCACAGGCCTTTTGCCGACTAGTTTTGTCGACCCTGTAGCCGTAAAGGCTGTCGAGGGTCCCACTCAACGGTTCCGTATATGATCGAGCGCCCTGACTTGAGCCGGACAGTGACTCCCGTGGGGGCGCCCATCGAAAACGTGGCCGGTCTTGATGAGAGTGGGTAACGAAAACAAGTGGTAGCAGAGGCCTCGCGCGTGCCCAACGTTACCCAGAAACACGCGTACGAGATCGTTTCCGGACCGAAACAAAAGACTAACATCGCTATATCCCTCGATCGAGCGAGTTGTGCCGTCGTAAATGCGCTATTTGAGGCTGCATTATCTGTAGTTTGTCATGCAGTCTGCCGAGAGGGCGTCATGTGAGTAGACGCCTCACCATCGCAAATCCAGGCCTCGTCTCCTACCTGTCATGCTAACTCCCCTTCTCCCATTCCGCTTCCAACATCGTCACACTTTCCTGTCTCTTCGGCCTTGAAAGCTGAAGCCTGGGCCGTACCACCATTCTCCGCTCCAACCTCGCTCGTCACAACACAGCATCTTCCTTCGCTGCGGGAAAAACATCGGCAGTGTGCCCTATTCCGTTGCACCTGCCGCATAACTTAGTCATGCATTCGGCGAAAACATGGTCCTGCTTGCCACACCTGTAACACCCTGTCCTGTAAAGTAACTACCTTCGGCGGCTTTGGCGCTGCTGCCATCGCCACCGGCAGCCGCAGCTGAGGCACCACCGTCCTCGCTGGTGCCTCTATCGCCTTGTCCGTGATTTCCACCTTGTCAGCCTCCACCTTTCATGCAGCCTCCACCTTTGCCGCGGCGCCCACTGGCAGCGCCTCCATCGTGCATCGCATGGCCGGACGCATTCGACCCCTTCTTCCCAGAAAGTCGGGGATGCCGCTCTCGAATAGCTTTGATGGTGTCATCGCGGCCGAGGCTGTCGTGAGACGCCCGGTTCCTGGCCTCCACATCGTATTCCGTAGGTAGAGGGTCAATAAAGCTTCTCCACATCCGAAGTCTCGTGCTCTTTATGAGCCGATCCTTTCAAAGCCATCCGTCCTCTCTGGTACCAGACCGCGAACTTTATCCCACTAGTGTGTTCAGAAGTCCCAAGTCCTGATACTTGACCGCCCTGCGGTCGGATGAGTTTCTTTGTAATCGTCGTAGTAGAGGACAAAGCAAGAGACATCTCACAGCAGAGATCACAGCAGATGCACATCAGAGTGAGCCATAGTACCCAAACTCTCCACTCAGCGGTTCATCATAACGCCTGCGAATATCTTGGCAATCCCTTAAAACGTTATACCGTCATTGCTGGAATAACCCAAACGAACAGGGTCAGTATATCCCTATCCCTATCGACTGCCCGAGTTTATGATAGCCTTGGTTAATAATGAAATTTTCAGTTCAAGTTATCAGGGCTGTGAGAGGGGTTGAGCTCGGCGACCGTCTAGACAAGCCGTGGTCACAGGTATTTTCCTTTCTCTCTTCCAGCACATGCCTTACAGTAGTGTATACCTGGTATTATACATTGATTCAACATTCTTACTACCCGTGGTATTTTGTCGATTTTTGCCAACCCAAGCTCTCGCGTGTTCAGTGACGGAAGAATACTCAGTAAAGGGGGCTTGTTCAAAGCCCAAGCCCTCGAGTTTCCGCCGGTACGGGTGACCGTCTACCAGTTAGACTGCTACGCCCAAACCCAAGCAGTTTATATTGCAATAGAGCACGTCCAGTCCGCCATGGATCTCTATTCATTTTGGTGAATCACTTGTTTGCCTGTTTTTGTTTGACAAGCGTGATCGCTAGCCCAACAGGCCGGTGTATAAAGTGTAAATGTGGTGTAGAACAATGCGGTCAGCATTCTCCACACCGCCGTCGTGCACCTCACGGCCGATAACGTCTAACTGGTCGCGTCCAACACCATTCTCAAGCCGCCGTCGGAGACACGCGGGCTCGGGGGGCATACCAAAGCTTACTCGTTAGTATACAGCGTATCGATCGCGTTCGCTGAGCGCGATCGCTTTGCCCCGAAGCCCCAGGATTCCAGCACAGAATTACCGGCCAAGACCAGCGGAAACATGTTCGGCAACAGAAACGACAGCAATATCAGCTGCACGAAGTACACACATTACCGCTGCACAAGCCCTGGGAGCTGTTTCTGCCACGCTCTTTATTTCAACCGCGATTGCCAACCGTGCTTGTTTAGCTTGAGCTGTCGCTGGTGCTGCAGTTGTCGCTGGAAACCTCGTCACCCCAGCTGCTGTGCCGCAAAGAGCAAGCGGCACCGTGACCTCGCAGTCGATCAGAAACATGGGCTTGACGACAATGAACATGATCACGGCGACGACCTTGATGAGCGCACCGCTGCAGAGTGACGCGGTGTTCCTGGCCCAGACTGTCCACCCTTCGAGGAGTCCGTATGCTGTCATCGAAATCGCTTCTAGGGCCGTCACCTCTGCGCCGATGATCTTCACCACGACGGCCAACAAGCCGCATCCCGCCGACCACCCCAGGCTACCAGCGCCACCGCCACCATCTCCACGAACAGCTGTCGTCGAACGAGAGCAAGTAGCAGCAATGCCAGTCCAGGAAATTGGTACCCCACCTCTAATGAGGTCGTCCGTCGCCATCGTCGTCCCGCATAAAGCTTCCACGTCCGAGCCCCCCACACCAGTCGTTGGCGTCATCGTAAAGTCGCGGGGTACAAACCTTACCATGCCAGTCTCCGTTTCCATCATCTCCGCCAGAAAAGACTGGAACAAAGCCGAGAACGTCAATCATAAGCGCCGCGGTGGGGAGATCCCAGTATTCACCACCGGGTGAGGTGTCGCTTGACTCGGGGTCGGGGGCCCGGTCGTGTCGTTGCCTTCTGCCGTGGCGAACAAGGCCGACGTCATGCTCCTGCCTGCTTCATTGGTCGAGAGGTGGAACAGTACGGTGAGGCGTGCCGCCGTGGTGATCCATTCTCCGCTATCCATTGTCCGTATCACCACGAAGCTCTGAACAGTGTTGTTGACCGCGGCCAAGGTATGCAAGGCCACCACGGCCTTTCTTACATTAGTCGCGGTCAACAACACTGCCCGGAGCTTTGTGGTGATGAAGACGATCGACGGCCGAGACCGGGTCGCCGCGATGGCGCGCTTCAGGGTACTGCCGCGCCTCTCCGCCGAAGAAAAAGGCGGAAGCAAGGCTTGCTTCGTATTAGTCACAACAGAAAGCAAAGACAACACTGTACTCCCGACCCCGGCCAAGGCGCGCGTCTCACGATTATGCATTCTGAGACTTCCTCACCCCGGCTCTTTGGCTTGTCGTTCTCGGTTGTTTGTTAAACTCGCGTGGCGGCGACGACAGTGGTATCAGCCGCGGCTGGTATGGTATGGTCAGCACGTTGCGGATTAATCGTGGCGGCGACCACCACCGTGGGAGTTTCTGGCTTGGCGGAGGAGGCCGTATTCGGCGACGGGGATGACGGCACACAACCCGATTCAAGGCGGGGTATCTATGTCCTGGAATATCACCTCACACTGTTGTTCCTTGCCCTCGTTCGACGATGTATCTTGCATGGAAACGGCAACGGCCAATAGCTTGCGGTGGTCGACGGGTTGCGGCTTATCGGTCGTCGTTGCGGTCGGAAGCATTAGCTCGACAGTGGTGGACGTAGACGCAAGGGCAATGAGGTCGCACACAAGCACTGAACGGGGGCCAGTCGCGGTTAGGAACCTCACCTCACAAGGCTTGGGCTGCAATACGATCGTCGCTCCCGACTGTCCGGGGCCGACGGCTGACGCTCGGATCCTGGGAAGGGTGGCACTCCTCTCGACCCTCGGCTACCTGGTCAACGGAGGACTTGCAACGGACGAGAGATATTTCGCCAGCACGGGTGTATCGCTTGAGACGGGTTTTGCTATCGACTATGGCAATGGCTACACCACTCTCGTTATGGGAATCGAGGCAACGGGGGTGGAAAATACGGCGATGGCAGCGACAACTAAACAGGAACGGTTGCGAATCATGGTCACACGTGAATCCATGGTACGATAGAGATGCACCATTTGTTTTCTGAGGCTCTTCACTTTAGGAATTCCATATCACACCCGAAAACCGTTTTTGAGCAAACTGGAAGGGCAGCCCGATGAAAAACCCATGGACTAGGCATTGAAAAAATCATATTGCTAAACAAGAATGACATTCGGACAATTTGGGGTTAAGGAGCCCCGTTATTGAGAAACAAAACAGCCAAAAGGTGTAACCTCTATCGTAGCACGAGTCCGTGACCCTTATACATTGGTAATAATGACCCCGCACTAAATACAAGTTGTTTGTCTCCTAAAATGTCGGTTCAGTTCTAAAGTGGTTGAGGGCGTGTGGCGCACGTGCCGTCCATCATCGGCATACTTATTTACTTCTTCATGATTGATTGTCTCGCCATTTTTGTTTTACACGCGTAGCCACTCGCCCAAGCGCTGAAACGGCAGAAAGGACCCACCGCTCTCCACACCGCCGCGATGCACCAGAATTCCGACAACACCAAGATCATCGCGTCCAATACCACGCTACTAAAGACAGGGAAGTGAATCCTCGTGACACAGATTAACGACTTGAAAGGAAGGGTGTTGGGGTTGATCGCTGAGCGCGACCGCCTGACCGAGAAGCTCAAGGAACCGGGCGTGTGGTCGCCAGGAGAGACCGACGGCATCTTCAATCTCAACAGCAACCGCACCAGACACATCAACGGCTACACAACCTACACGGACGACGACTCCACGAACCCTGCTGGCGGATTGGGCCTGTTTCATTCCACACGCAGCTGCGACCCGGGCATTCGTCTAGCCTCTGTAGTTTGTGTAGTTTTTTGCCGTCGATATTGCATTTCACATCGTTGTCAAAATAGCCGCGGCCCCGGCTGGTGATGCCGCTACATACTTATGGATCTTCCGGGCAAGCCAGTCGCCCCCAGCGATCGCAACCGACGCCCTGTGCTCAAACTCGTTGATATGTGCCACGATGCTGCACCTCCTTGACTCTACCAACTTGGTGCTGGGTGCGGCGAGCTTGGCGCCGCCGGCGGTCAGGTGCATCGCGGCGGTGTACACGGAGGTGGCCACCTTCTTCCTTTCCAGATCTTGGGCGAGCGACCACGCGTGCAAACATACAAAAAAAATGACTAAAACAAGTCCTTAACAGAGGTTAAATGGGGCCAATGAGGGACAGCACGTGCGCTATAAATATAGGACTACTAGGGTCTATCAACAGACCCCGTCGCCTGTACGGGCGGTGGCGGGACCGTATTGTAATAACTGAATGGCCTGTCGACAATGCCTGGTGAATACGCGCAGTGCTAACTCTAAATGTCGTACATATGGTACGAAGTATATTACTAAGTACCAAATGGATATTTTGTGGACTTCGGCATTTGCTTGTCGTCTGGCCGCGGGTCGTTTCTCGTGCTCTCGGCCGCGGGGAACGCAGGGGGGGCGGGTGTACACACGGCTCAAGTTTGGGCCCCGGTCAAGGTCCGTGGCACGTGCTGTGGGGGTTCAAAGTCGCAAAACCTGGCAAGTGACGGGTCGCGTTCCGACTTGGCACCGCCTCGCCGGTGCAATGCAAAACCCGTTCGACTGTTTTTTCATAGGCATGAAGCATGAAGATTTGTTTTCGCCCCACCGCATGAAGAGAGCATACAGCACACATCACACCGCACGCGTTAGACAACAAAGAAGACTACACCGACTTGAACGAGGCACACACCAAGCGTCGTGCAGCAGTAGTTCGTACCACCGTGTTGCATCCCTCTGTGCAGCTCTCCCTGTTCCATGTGCAGTTGAAGCTTGAAAAACCAAACAGCGCATTTTAGTTTCGGCCTTTTTTTGTATCTACGCAGATCTATATACATACGTGTTCATATCATACGCTGGTAAGTGGGTTGGACAATCGGTCGATCTATGTATTTCTTGCCAGATCTACGCCGTAACACGTTTCGATGTTGTAGCAGCCATGGTACAACAACAGCCGCACTTCGAGTTATTTTTGGAAAAGCTATGACCTTTGCTTCTGTTTGGGCGTATGTGTTTATGTGTGCGTGCCATTCAGAAGACAAGCTGGACGATTTCATCCCGCGCTTCCTCGGAATTCAAAAGCACCCGCGCAGTGCAGCAGCTGTACAGCAGCAGCAGTGGTACAACAACAACGAACCTTGCATAGGCTCATAAATATATATACGAAGTATATATGTCGTACGCAGGTAGCGTGTCTTTGTACACCCTTTTCAACTTGCGACACCCCCGGGATTCCAAGTCAACAACATCCCGAAGGGATAAACACATTTACTGTTATCAATGTCGCGGTCGTTACCGTGGTCTTTAATTTTTTGCTTTTAGGGTTTAAATTTTGGTTTTTGGGCTTAAATTTTGGTTTTTGGGCTGTACAGACTTCCTGCTGCTGGGCCCTTCGAACAGCAGTTGTCACAGCTGCTGGACCTTTCGATTAGCTAGCTGTCGTGCAATGTGCAATGTACGTCAGCCGTGTAGTACGTTCCAGCTACGAATTGCTGCT